>DXKC01003143.1:0-18442 GCA_031170775.1 Cymbopogon citratus
GAGAGCAGCAAGAAGAGCTCGTGGATAATTGGGTGAGCTCGTGGATAATTGAGTGGATGGACCGATAATTGGGCAGGGTGTGCCTCAGGTCGACCGGCACGCAAACGCAACGCCACTCGCTTTCGCAGCTATTCCCACGCATCATCGCACACGCACGCAGGCCGCGCCAACGAACGCAACTTGCGAGACCCGCTGGCTGGCTCGCTCAAGTCATCGGCATCGCCCTCCGGGCCGAAGGCTTTGCAGGCCTGGCCTGCTGGTGCTGGTGCGATGGTGCAGTGTGCTGCATAAAGCTACGCCTACCGCCTACCGCTACTACTTGCACTCAAATAGCCATACAGTACAGGGGATGGGATGGAGGATGCATTGGTACCCACTGTGTATTACAGCCGGCTGTGAGCGTGTCAGCAAGCCCAGCAGGCACCAGTCCACTGGAGATGACCAGGCCGGCCCGTCTTCGTCAGCCCGGCCCAGGCGCGTCATCAAGCCAAATGTGATGCTGAGTGGCCCAGAGTGGAACAAGTAGTATATGTACTAGTACCGTGAGGAGGAAAGGACGGACAATGTATTGAACTCGTATTACATTCAATCTTACATCTGCAAGTAGAAACTTACCTGTTCTTCCCCTTCTTCCCCTTCCCCAAGTTATCTGCTGCCTCCGATTCCTCTCTTCCTACCGATTCTGCTAACAAATTGGTATCGGATTCAAGTGCCGCGATCCTGGAACCCTACCCCCTTCACTACACCCGTCGGCAGAAGTCCCTGGGCGCCATGGATCCCAACTTCAAGCTGGTCTTCGACAGGCTCGACGCCCTCACTGCCGGCTTCAACAACCGCTTCGACGAGCAGCAGCAGCGCTTCGACGAGCAGCAAACGCGCTTCGACAGTTTGGAGCGCGGGATCGCCGCCAGCAACAAGGAGGCGGCGGGGCGCTTGGCGGTTCTGGAGGCCGCCACTGCCGACTTCGCCAACCTGAGCCGCCGCGTCGCCGATCTGGAGTCTGCCCCGGCCGATCCGCAGCCGCTCGCAGTCTCCAAGCGATTGGCGACTCTGGAGGCGGTCTACGCCGACCGCGACGCCGAGTTCAACCAGCGCCTGGCGGATCTGGAGTCGTTCCGGGCGGAGCTGCCGTCCCACGGCGCCGACGACCGCGTCGCCTTTCTGGAGGCTACGGCGGCGGAGTACGCAGCATGGCGTCCTGGCGTGGAGGAGTAGAGGACCTCATCTTCGATGTGCGCCGCTCGGTGAATCTCCTCGAGTCATCCCATGCACGCGGGGTGTTCGACGCTGGTTCCCCGCGCGCCGCGCCGCACCAGTCTCCAACCAAGGCGGCCGAGCTCTACACCAGTAGCTTCGCCGCCGACCCGCCCGTCGTTGGGCATCACGTCGCATCGACTACACGGGATACGGGATCCGGGGTCGTCACGACCTGGATCCCTGTCCCGGCCAACGGTACGCCTCATGATTCCACTGCTCCTTCGTTTCAGTATCATTCTGGTTATCCCTCTGCGTCCTCCCACACCCCCGCGGCTGCTTCTTCCATCCTTCATCTTGTTCGTCCTCCTGAACCAGCGCAGCCGCGATGCACGCCTGTTCTTCCGCCCAGCCACCCACCTCCCAAGCCTCCCGAGTCGTGTTATTCCCATACCCACACAGGGCGCTTACCCAAACTTCCCTTTCCCACATTCAATGGTGAGAATACCCGTCGTTGGCGGTCCCTGTGCGAAAAATACTTCCGTACTTATGAGGTTCCTCCTACACTCTAGGTCGGGTTGGTCGAGCATTTCATGGAGGATGCTGCGGCCTGTTGGTACCAATCCATTTCCTCCCAGTTGCCTTCGACTACTTGGGACACATTCTGCCAATTACTGCACGATCGATTCGATCGTGATTAGCACGAAATCCTCCTGCGCCAGATGTTTAACATTCGGATGCAGTCGTCAGTTTCCATATATGTTACTGATTTCACTAAACTAGTCGACCAGTTCAAGGCCTATTCACCCAACGCCGATCCTCTGTTCTATACTACGAGATTTGTTGATGGCCTTCGTGCTGATATTAAAGCTGCAGTCATACTTCACTACCCTCCAAACCTGGATACTGCTTGCCGTCTTGCATTGTTACAGGAGGAGGTGGCCGTGGTTCCGACACCGCGTGCTGGGTTTTCTGGTGATTGGCCTTCGTCGTCGCGTTCACACGCGCCTCCACGCCGCTCTCTTCCTCTGCCGCCGCCACCAACGCTGGACAAAACCGTGCCGTCAGCGGTACAGGCATCGGCTACAACTACTACACCGACGGCTCGCTTATCCGCTCTCAAGAGTTATCGCTGAGCTCAAGGACTGTGCTACAAATGCGGCGCCAAATGGACCAAGGAACACACCTGCAGTGCAGAAGTTCTCCTTGCTCTGGCGGATGTTTGGGACTCGGTTGATGATCTGTTGACTGCAGATGATATTGAGGATCCGGCTACACCAGCAGAACAGGCTTTCTTCACCCTCAGTAAGGCAGCTTTGGGGAATTCTTCTGTTGGTAAGGTGGTTCGATTCATGGGGTCTATTCAGGGCATTGCCGTGTCTATTCTGCTCGACTCCGGTAGCTCTGCCTCGTTCATTAGCCCAGCTGTGGCAGACAAGCTGTCTGGGGTTCAGTCAGTGCACACTTCTAGTCAGGTCCGGGTAGCTGGTGGTGCTTTACTCTCTAGTTCCTTGTTGTTTCCGAGTTTGGAGTGGTCAATTGGACAGTACTCTTTCTGTACCGACTTCCGAGTCCTTCCAATTGGGTCTTATGATGTTATTGTCGGCATGGATTGGCTGTCTTCCTTTAGCCCGATGCAGATTCATTGGCAGGATAAATGGCTGCTCATTCCATATCAAGGACAGTGGGTATTCCTGCAGGGACTTGATTCAGTTTTGCCTGACAAACTGTTGCTCAATGTGTGTCATGTGGTTGATGATTCCGTTTCCCCACAGTTGTCCCAGCCAGTACATCCCTCTATTCAGGCTATTCTGGACCGTTTTGCTGCAGTGTTACAGCCTCCTGATTGCTTGCCACCGTCCAGACCGTGCAACCACTCTATTCCTTTAATTCTAGGCGCGCAGCCGGTGTTTATCAGACCATACCGGTATCCACCAGCATTGAAAGATGAGATTGAGAAACAGGTTGCTGATATGCTCGAGCAGGGGTTGATTCGCCCTAGTGCCAGTCCTTTCTCTTCACCTGTCCTCTTGGTTAAGAAGAAGGACGAATCATACCGCTTCTGTGTTGATTTCCGTCAGCTCAACGCTATCACGGCTAAGTCCAAATTTCCAGTGCCTGTGTTCGATCAGTTGATTGATGAACTTGCCAATGCCAGTTGGTTCTCCACCCTTGATCTGCGGGCAGGATTCCATCAGATTCTATTGCAGCCAGGCGAGGAACCGAAGACGGCGTTTCAAACTCATTGTGGTCAGTACGAATTCACTGTCATGGCCTTCGGCCTCACTGGTGCCCCGGGAACCTTCCAGAGTGCTATGAACTCAACTCTTGCTCCAGGCCTGCGCAAATTCGTGCTTGTGTTCTTTGATGATATCTTGGTTTACAGTCGGACGTTTGAAGAACATCTTCATCACTTGGACCTGGTCTTTCAATGGTTGGCGGCAGATAAATGGCGTCTGAAGCTGTCCAAGTGCACCTTTGCGCAGCGCCAAATTGCTTACCTTGGCCATGTCATCGGAGAGCAGGGCATATCAACTGATCCTGCCAAGATTGAGGCGATTGCAAGTTGGCCAACACCAACCAATGTCAGAGCCTTGCGTGGATTTCTGGGTTTAGCGGGCTACTACAGAAAATTCATCCGCCATTTTGGCCTGATTGCCAAACCTCTGACAGACCTTCTTCGTAAGGATGCACTGTTCATCTGGACGTCTATCCATGCCTCAGCTTTTCAGTCCCTCAAAGCAGCGCTTTGTTCTGCTCCGGTGTTGGGTATCCCCGACTTTTCCAAGCCGTTTCATATTGAGACCGATGCTTCGGGTTATGGCGTGGGAGCAGTACTACTTCAGGATGATCATCCCCTGGCATTTATCAGCAAGGCGCTCTCCCCTCGTAACCTGGGTTTGTCAGCCTATGAGAAAGAGTATTTGGCGATCATCATGGCTGTTGAGCAATGGCGCCACTACCTCCTGCAGGCAGAGTTCGTGATTCACACTGATCACCGTAGTTTGGTCCACCTCAATGAGCAACGCTTGCACACACCTTGGCATCAAAAGGTGTTTACCAAGTTATTGGGCCTCCGGTACAAAGTGGTCTACAGAAAGGGTGCCGATAACCTTGCAGCTGATGCGCTGTCCCGCCATGGCAATCTGTTGGAAGCTCAAGCGGTGTCTTCTCCAGTTCAGTCCTGGATGGCTGACCTCCAGTTATGGTACCAGACAGATGCTACGGCCAAACAGTTGTTGGTCGATCTATCATTGTCTCCTGATGCTCGGCCCCCATATACTCTTCGCGATGGCATTATTATGTATCGAGGCCGCATCTGGTTGGGATCAAACACTGAGTTTCAGAACAAAGTGCTAGCAGCTCTTCACAACAGCCCTGTCGGCGGCCACTCGGGTGCCCCAGCTACCATACACAAGGTCCGAGCATTGTTTTTCTGGCCCGGGTTGCGCGCTGCAGTGCTGAAGTATGTCCAGGCGTGTCCCGTTTGTGCTCAGGCTAAACCGGACCGTGCCGGGTACCCAGGTCTGCTTCAACCTCTTCCAGTTCCTCGTTAGTCTTGGGACGTGATTTCTATGGATTTCGTTGATGGGTTGCCAGTCTCTGGTTCTGTGAATTCGGTGTTGGTTGTGGTTGACAAGTTCTCCAAATTTGCCCATTTTCTTGCCCTACGCCACCCGTACACTGCCGCTGGGGTTGCTCGGGTTTTCATGGACAACGTATTCAAGCTCCACGGTATGCCTCTTGCCATTGTGTCTGACCGTGACCGCATATTCACCAGCACATTCTGGGACACTCTTTTTCGATTGGCTGGTACCCAGTTGCGCCGCAGTACTGCGTATCACCCACAGAGTGATGGTCAGACGGAAAGAGTCAATCAGTGTATGGAGACTTATCTGAGGTGCTTCACTCATGCTTGTCCTCGCTCTTGGTCTCAGTGGTTGTCCTTGGCAGAGTATTGGTACAATACTAGTCTGCATTCAGCTCTAGGCCGCTCCCCATTTGAAGTGTTGTATGGATGTACTCCTCGCCACCTCGGCTTGGATGTGGAGTCTGCCTCACCAGTGCCGGACTTGCATGATTGGCTGGGGACCCGACAGTTAATGCAGGACCTGGTGCGCCAGCACCTTCTTCGTGCTCAAGCCCGCATGAAGCGTCAAGCAGATAAACGCCGAATTGAACGCCAGTTTGCAGTAGGTGATCTGGTATTCTTGAAGCTGCAGCCTTACGTTCAATCTTCTGTCGCGCGCCGTGCTTCTCATAAACTGTCCTTCAAGTTCTTCGGACCTTTCAAAGTCTTGGAACGAGTGGGCTCAGTTGCTTATAAGCTCCAGCTTCCACAAGGCTCTGCAGTTCATCCAGTCTTTCATGTATCCCAGTTGAAGCATTCCAATGGTGCTCAGCAAGTAAGTCAGTCCTTACCATCTGACCTCGTGGAGTTTCAGGTACCATTACGCATTCTGCAGCGCCGCTTCTCTCCCGGTCCACATCCAGTGGAACAAGTGCTCATCGAGTGGTCTCACATGCCACCCGAGCTGGCGACCTGGGAATCTCTGGAGCAGCTTCGACAACAATTTCCCAGAGCGCCGGCTTGGGGTCAAGCCTCCTCTTATGGTGGGGGGAATGTCAGCAAGCCCAGCAGGCACCAGTCCACTGGAGATGACCAGGCCGGCCCGTCTTTGTCAGCCCGGCCCAGGCGCGTCATCAAGCCAAATGTGATGCTGAGTGGCCCAGAGTGGAACAAGTAGTATATGTACTAGTACCGTGAGGAGGAAAGGACGGACAATGTATTGAACTCGTATTACATTCAATCTTACATCTGCAAGTAGAAACTTACCTGTTCTTCCCCTTCTTCCCCTTCCCCAAGTTATCTGCTGCCTCCGATTCCTCTCTTCCTACCGATTCTGCTAACAGAGCGTGTCAGGTCACTCTCGCCCACGCTTAACCCAAACAACAGCTGTACACGCACCTGTTAGCCTACACGCACCTGTTTTTAATTCATTTTGGCCTTGTTTAGTTCCACCAAATCTGCACCCGTCAAATTACCGTAGCGCACTGTAGCATTTCGTTTGTATTTGGTAAAAATTATCCAAACTTTAACTAATTAGGCTCAAAACGTTCGTCTCGCAAAATACAACAAAACTGTGTAATTAGTTTTTAATTTTATCTATATTTAGTACTCTATGCATGTGCCGGTATTTTGATGTAATAGAGAATCTTCTTTTTGCATAGTAAATTTAGAGGAAAATTTTGGAAACTAAACACTCACATGTACTACTGCTGCCCAACAACAACAATTGCTCACCAAATTTGCATGGCCTTGTTTAGATCCAGCGTTAAAGGCTAGAAATTTCACTCTCTCTCCATCACATCACCATCACATTAATATTTAGCCGCTTGCATAGAGCATTAAATATAGGTAAAAATAAAAACTAATTACACAGTTTAGTTGGACATCACGAGACAAATCTTTTGAGCCTAATTAATTCATGATTGAATAATATTTATCAAATAAAAATAAAAGTGCTACAGTGTTCAGAATTATAACTTTCTCCTTTTTAGAGGGATCTAAACGGGGCCAGTGTTCACCTCCTACTTCTCCTACCTTGGGAATTGGGGAGCAGAAACGGCAACAGTGGTTAGTAGATTCAGATCACTCAGATGCTGCAACAAATGTCTTGGCGCCTTCGTGTTTTGGCTCCTCCACCAGAGCCAGAGGAGAAAACTTTATTTACATATACATACAGGAAATTTGTTCCCATTCTCACTTGGTACAAAGTACAATACATACTACGGTACATCATGAAAGCAGCCAACATTGACCGGCAGTTTCCAGGCACGTTCAAGGAACGTCCTCGGTTTGTTCTACCCCACCGCAACGTGAGTGATCCACGACGGCGACCTCATCGATCCCTGATTTATTCCCTTCCAGTGCTTTTGCGACATGCGTACTGGCCGACTGGGGAGGGTACCTTTCATCGGTATCGATCCCTTCGACTGCAAGGTTGTTTAGAGTATGTTGTACAGACTCAGTACATTACAGCCGCGCTTTGGCTTTGGCTAGCGCGGCAGGCTTGAAGCTCGCGATCCCGGTGATCTCTCGGCCGGTCACCAGGCTGTTGATGTCGTATGTGCCTTCGTACGTGTAAATTGGCTCCAGGTCGCAGAACGCCTGTAAAAGATGGCGACAATTAATATTAAACATACGGAGTATATACTCCTACAGTCCTACATTAAAAAAGGAGTGATACTGATAACTGATAACCAAGGGTCCTGCTAGGAATGGTTGGTTGAGGTGTAAACCACCACTGAATAAAGGAAGCTAAGCTAGCCATGAGCACTTTCGACATTAACTAGTACTCCTACACTCCTACTATATCACTGCATACCTTTGCTACAAGAAAATCGGCCAGAATTCCGTTCCCACCCAGAAGCTCTCGGCCAAGGGAAGCAACCTCGCGGGCCATCCTGGAGGTCCAAGCCTAAACACGCGACACAGCCAGGAAGCCACTGAGTTATCAAAGCGAGAGACGGTGCAAAGTAAAGAACGAGCATATTGACCAGCTAAGTCCACAAAACATACCTTCCCTAGGCTAGCGTGGCCTGGCGTCATTTTCCCAGACTCGTAAAGCTTGCAGAGACGCCAGCCAACAAGAAGCATCGATTGGACGTTACCGAGCATCCGGACAAGTTTCTCTTGGTTCAGCTGGAAGGATGCTAGAGGGACACCAAACTGTTTCCTTTCTTTCAGATACCTGTTTTTGGTTTACACGAAAGGTAAAATAATCACCAGTGACAATGGAAGTATCAAATAGAATGGTGATCCGTACCGGTGGCACATATCGAAAACCCCCATAGCTATGCCAATTGGTTGCCATGCCACCATAATGCGCGAAATAGCAAGGACCTGCTTGCACAGTGAAAGTAGGTAAGCAGATTACATCACTGAACTTGTGATTTGGCATAAAGTAAAATCAGGAGAGAGAAAAAAATGAGCATAACGGAAGCAAAATCAGAAAAGTATCATCAGCAGTACCTTGCTGATATCCTGAAATGATGTGATGCCTGGCAATCGGTCTTCCTCAGGGACAAACACCTTATTAAAAACTATATCACCATTTTGAACCATCCTGAGACCGATTTTGTTCTCAATCTTTGTAGCTTTCAGACCAGGAGCTCCTTTCCTCAGAATAAACCTAGAAGGAATCAGATGGAAATTTGGAAATAAGGCAGTGCAAAAACTCATCAATGTAAACAACTTCCTACACGAAGATAGGATTAATACATGAAACAACCACATCAGAAGAAAATATGGCGTATACATGATCAGTTTGATGCTTCAGAAGGAAAGTACATTGAAGGTCCAAGGCAAGATGATTTACCCATTTAGTTGTTGTGTATCTGCATTCCTAGCTAATACCACGAGCACATCGGCAAAAGTACTGTTACCGATCCAGCGTTTTTGACCATCTATGTACCACCCACCAGGTGCCTGTCCACATTATAAACCAACACTTAAAGGTGCATACTTGCAGAGTGTGCCTTCTAGGTTTTCTAGGATTTAGGTCCACATATAAGAAGTTTATGACCCCATTTTCAGATTCAAATGCTTTTTCAAGGAAGATGTGTTTTATCTAATC
Organism: Cymbopogon citratus; assembly: GCA_031170775.1. Lineage (NCBI taxonomy): Eukaryota > Viridiplantae > Streptophyta > Magnoliopsida > Poales > Poaceae > Cymbopogon > Cymbopogon citratus. The sequence continues at coordinate 8,835 of DXKC01003143.1, forward strand.
TATTAATGCACACATCAATGGATGATGTCAACAGCAGTGGCTCTGGAGTTCGAAGCAAAAAACTATTGAAAAGAAGTCACATTGTAGCTGTATATAACCCTGCTCTTCGCTTTTGTGCAAAAGCCAGGAAATGAACACGAAGCCCAAATACCTATAGAATTTTAATGAACAACCTATCCTAGCTGCCCCTAATTGTAATATCTTATACCAGGGCGTGCCTCTTTTAAAGATTCTAGCAAAATTCAAATGCATCAAAAGCTTAACCTTGGTCGCTGTAGTTCTCAAGGAGCTTGCATCACTTCCATAATTTGGCTCTGTCAATGCCTACAGAAGAGAGAACTTAGGAGAAGACTCTGTCACTTACATTTTTATGCCTAAGGATACTGTAACTTACCCAACAGCCAACAGTAGTAAGTTGAGCAAGGGATGGCAAGTACTTCTGCTTCTGAGCTTCAGATCCACAAAGAGCTGTTCTTCAGACAAAACAGAGTTCAGCTCCAGCATTTGGAGTAATTGATAAAATTGCTTAACATAAGATAGTATGAATTTAAAAGAAATCCAGCTTTCGAACCTATTGTCACCATCGCAAGAGAGGAATGCACCAGTATAAACGTGGAACAACTTGCATCTACCCGTGCCATTTCTGCCATAGTAACAGCACTTGCTGTAATTGAAAGTCCTGGGCACCCATAACCCTGCAGCAAGCCAGACTCGCATTAAACTTGAGAGATATTGGAGCATTAAAACAATGTTGATAATACGTAACTTTGTAGGCTTCAACACTCTACCAAAGAGGCGAAAAAAGGCTAATGTTAAAGAACAGTTTATAGTAAGTGATCATATATTCTGAAAAGCTTTGGCCATTGACAATACTAATCTCATGCAAACTAATTGGTCAATAGCATTTGCACCTATAACTCTTCTAAAAAATAGAAAGTAAAGTACTGAAGAGAACCATTAACATAATTGCTCAACTTAAATTGATTCTAACCCATAGATCCAAATAAATATTACCCATACGGAGAAAGGTAATTAAAAATAAAATGGTAACGACAATATCAAGAAATCAGTACCTTTATTGTACCACCAGCAACACCAAGGCTTGCAAGTTTAGGAATGGCACTAAATGGAAACTCTGCCTTTTCCCAGTACTGCAGTAGCAACTCAATAATGATTATGCTATTGTATAGAAAATGTTGACCAGGAACTGCTTTAAGGACATTAGGAAGTCAATCCAAACTATATAATAAAAAAATGGCTTGTGGAAAAGAAGACTGTAATGCAACCTAACAAGGTACTATAAAAACGAAAGCATATTTGGCAATGACTTATGTCATAAGTAAACAGTTTCAGATAGTTAAACCCAAGATGGGGTAACCAGGTACATATTCAGACAGAGTAGTAGCTAATACTCCAATTTAACATACCGCTGCCATAATGGGCGCAATTTCTTTCTCCACAATACCCCTGACCTTCTTCCTGATAGCACGCTCTTCATTGGTCAGCAAATCATCAAACTGGTAGTAATCCGAAGCTGCAAATGAGGGTGTACATACTTATAAGCCAATAAAGAAGGAAGTACACTTGAATTTTTGTAATTGAAAACCAAAATTAGCACAGAAAATGAACTTTAGGTATTAGGATCGTATATATCTAGGTTCACAACCCCTAAGACACATAAAACATTGAGTAGTTTAATCCCTGTCCAGAAATGATCAGGGTGCTGCTACTTAATAATTACAGCAAAACAGGTCGAAAAGAGGAGGACATGATTGCACAGTTGTGGTTATGCATTGGATCTATGAAAGCAACCCATCCAAGAAAGAAAGAGTCTACCAAAACACTAAATATTTATTTCTGTTCGCAACAGGCCAAACCGATGCTTCTGTAATAGTAATTCAGCTCTCAAGTCACAAATTCTAGGAAGCTGCATGATTCCAAGGGGGTTGCACTAGGACTGCAACTGCTTATCTGCATAACTGTAGAACCAAACTCTAGAAGCCTAAAACTGTTGAGTAGAAGTTCAGATGTGTTGCCATTTAATTGGAAAGCAACCTGCGTATCTGCATATGCTGGTCTAAATGGGGCCTATGCAATAATTAAGGGAGCAGCTGGAACTGCAATGAAAACCACCAACCAGTACCAAAACAAGACAACGGTACAGATGTTAAAATGGCCAGGTAATTGGATAGTTAGCCAACTATGCTAGTACGATCTTCTCATCTAAACTGGTACTGAAAGAAGACGACATGTTTACCCATCTCACCAGTTATAATTGTACCAAATCTCAGGGGGGGAAACAGCCGGACAAAACTTAGCAGAGACCATTTACATCCCACTCTTTTTTTTTGTTTATTGTTTTTTTTAGAGCACATCTCACTCCTTACAGTACTACGATCCCTTCACTCCTTATCCCAGCGAAATTGAGTGAAAAAAAAAATAGGAACAAAGCACTCACCGGACGGCGGGAAAATGGAGGCCGGCGTGGCTTGCGGGAACGCGAGGGAGAGGTCCAACGACGGGAGCCCGACCTTGGCGCCGTCCTCCTCCCGCCCACCGGCGCCCGTACCTGCACGGAAGAGACCAGCCAATCATCATCATGCAGCCGAAACGGCAGGGGGAGGCATCGATCACCCGACTCCGCACCAAATCCACGGAAGGAAGGCCGACCCACCTCGCTTCCCGGCCATCCCAGCGGCGTGGAGGAAGGGTCAGCGGAGTCCTGTGAGGGTTTTGGAGCTCCGGATGAGGAAGCGAGCGAGGCCGGCCGCCGGCGGGAGATGGAGATTGGAGGAGTGCGACTGCGTGGTGAGAAAGAAGAGTGGGAGACGACGCTCTACTTGATTGAGCAAGCTGGCTGGCCCCACACGTCAGTAGGACGTTTGAGGAGTAATTGAATATGGGCACGCACATGTCAGCATGGAGGAACACAAACGCATGGGTTTGTTTGGTCTGTGTTATTTCGATGGAGATGACGATTCAGAGATGTTTGATTCATAAGAATAAGATGATTTGGATATAAATATTTATAATTCTCTATAAGTGTTAAATAAGTATATATATGTCCATGTATGGAGGGAGTAATGTTTATATTATAAATTTATATTATAATAAATAAAATTACAGAATATTATATTATGATTTAATAATTATAATGGTAAATTTTCAATTTGATAAGTGCTATGTTTTGTGTGCCAGCTAGACTTCAGTTGCGCTAACTAACATATTTTATTTTTACATAGTGATTATCATGACAATAGTATTAGTGTATATTTACTAGTACTATTACTTCCTCTGTTTTTTTTGACATGTCACATTAGCTTTGTCTTATGTAAGCATTACTATCTTTGACCATCAATTTATAAAATGATTATAGTTTCACAACATATGGATTATGTATTATGAAATATTCCTCATGGTGAATCTAAAAGCATAAATCTTATACAATGAATCTATATTTTTAATTGATGGTGAAATATACGAATGTTTGACTTAGACAATTCTAATACGACAAATAAAAAACAGAAAGACTAGTTGTTGCTATTTTAAATAATAGATATGATTAATCAAGTATTTTTCGCACTATTTTCATCCATTCAAATCAAATAGTAAAATACTTTGTCTCATTTATCCAACCAAACAAACAGCATCAGCTGCTGGATAGAAAAGCAAAAGCATTTATTTATATATGAATAACCATTTCCATCTAACTTTATTCTTAAACCAAACGTATGCATCACTTCTCTCCCTTATCAATCGCTAATTTGAATACGTGCATGTTCCCTGCTTTGTGGAGAAAATTACAACATATACTATGGCCTGCGAATTATTCGGCCAAAGTGCATCGCTTCGCTTTCCGTTACTGCTTAATTCACCATATATATGCAGGTTCATGGCCACCCTACATACGAGTACGAGTGCATATGCATTCCTATCCTAGCTGATGCATACAAATGCAAAGAAACGTACAGGATTCACGCCATTTTTAGAGCGAAAAAGAAGTCCCACGTACAAAATAAGCACGAGCTAGCTAGTGTTCTCTTTGTCTCTAAACATATATATAGTACGTGAACGTCCTAGCTATATCCACTCTCATCCACTCATAACTTAGACAATGCAACGACCTCCCATTAAAACCACGTACAATTGGTCTGTCTCGCCAACAAGCAATAAAACACAAACAAACCTAATTATTCCCGTGCAGATCATCGTCAGCTGAAAGACAAGCGCGCTGCATCCATGGAGAAGAAGGTGACGATGAACACGCGGCTGGCCGTGGCGCTGTTGTTTGGCCTGCTGCTGGCCGGGCAGGAGGCCGCTGCCGCCCGGTACGACGACGCCCTGGCCACCGATGCCGCCGCGGAAGCGACGCCGGCGACGCCCAGCTACGGCAAGGCCACCAAGGCCGAGTGCGAGGTCGCCGGCACTTGCGACGTCAAGGCGGCGGTCGACCCCACCACTCGCCCGGGGGCGGTGGCCAACCCCTACACCCGTGGCTGCAGCCCGATCCATGGGTGCCGCGACTGATCATCGATCTCGAATTCTCGATGCGATGCACGCTAGGCGGTCGATCGCGATGTACGTGCGTACTAACGTCGCATGCATGCGGTCCGGGCGGCGTCCTGGGCTAGCTAACTTCATCGTTGCTTTTTACGTGTGTGTGTCTCCATTCTGTATGCCGATCGAGGTATATATACATAACTTTCTTTATTCGTAGAGATCGAAGGAAGCGAACACGTTATTTTTGTGATCAGTCATGCTTGGAGAGCGCCAACAAATTAATCCGTGTGTACCAAGTTCGTTCAAATAGATATATACTTTCCATACTCAAAATGAATTATATAGTTTGTTCGGGATTGAATTTATTGTAAAAACTATAGTTGTGCAAGAAGAATCCATAAATAAAGTCTACAATTTTATTTAAGTTGGAGAAAAAATCTATAAAATCCATTACTCATCTCCCACCCTATAACTTTGAGATAGACTTATAGTTACGGAATCTCAAATTCCAAGCCAAATAGCCAGATTTTTTTTTAGGAAATAGCCCAATTTCTTAATTAAATGGATTAATTAATTAATTAATTCAAACTCCTCCAAAATAAAGGGATCCAAACGAGCCCTAAAAGAACTTCCAATTGGAAGATCATCTGGGTATAGTTGGGCTAGGAACGGGCTCTCTTGTATTTTATTCAAAATTTCTACCTTCTTAATACAAAATACGCAATACTCTTGTGTGTTCTAGAAAAAAAATATGGGATTTAAGTATTTCTAGGTTTGACTACCTGTGTAGAAAGTAGCATCGGTATTTGTATCTCTAAAAAGTAATTAAGTAAGTTTACAATATTCAAATATATGTCACCATTAATCTACTTATATTTATTATTTCGCACATATCGTAATTATTAATACATCTAGTTGTATTTGGTCAAACTCAAAATTGTGTATGAACAAAATTGTGCATGAAAACTGAGATGTCCAGTTATTAATACACTCGTAAGAGACAATCTAGAAGAAGCCATATGGTTACTCAATGAAAATTTCATACACAAACAATTATGATACGTGCTCACACGTATAATAGTGAGTCAGAGCGAATCTAACAGCTTTTTTTTACAACAAACATCTTTATTATCAGCACAAAATAAACGTGCTGCTATAAGGATAACACCACTAAGGCCAACAGATGGAAGGGCCTGATACAAGTTACATTGGGGCACAGCGTGCCGATAGGTGCAAGAGAAATTTAAATGAGTAGAAGACATTTGTTTTGCTTCTCTAGCTAAGAGTGTCGGCAGTAGTATTGATCCGCCATCGCTCCTGCAATATGGGGAAAAAATTGGATGTGTATGATCCGTACACGGCACCGTATGTGTATGATCCCCCATCCCCCACAGCTCGCTGCCATCGTATTCCTTGGCTCGCAGCCCAAGAAATTGGCTCGGGCAATTTCCCATGGTGCCACCAGACAGCTTGATCATCAGAGTTGTTGTTGTCCCAAATTGAAGCCATTGTGGATTCCTTTGCTGGCTTGCTCATAGCTCCCACTGCATATGCTCTCCCCCGTACGTAGTCGCCGTGGCCTTGTGTAACATGCTATTTACGTACTTATATGCGTTAGATTTGTTAACTTTTTTTTTAAACAAGATCCAAGAGGTAAGACAAGCTGCTGGGTGTATGGGATTAATTTAGTTGGTTTAATGGAAATTTTGTATCAATTCATTAATTTTCTCTTAACACTCGTTGTAGCAACATTTATTTGACTTGTGTTCGACAAGAGAATGATTTCATCGTTACCTACTCTAAAACCCCGGCCCACAAGAATCACGAGCTTCATTCTTCCTCATTCTTAAACAAGGAAAACTCCCCTGCTGCTCAGAATAGAACCCTGTATTGTGCGTTTCTCTAAACATAGTGCATTCAGGGCCTACATCTGCTCCCGTCCACAGACATCCTAAGACAATCAGCCTCTACAAAACCTGTTCCGGTCGATCACTACTACATTACAATACAAGAAATAAAGAACACCTCCCGCGCGCTGCTACCTAGCTCCTCATAATTTCTGCAAGGAGATCGAGCGAGGAGCGAGGCTAGCCATGGCGGCGGCGGCGAACACGGCGAGGCTGGCCATGGTGGCGGCGGCGGTGCTGTGCCTGCTGCTGGCGACGGCGCCGCAGGAAGCCGCCGGCGCCGATCAGGGACAGCAGTACTTGACGTACGACAAGCTCATCAGCTGCAAGACGCTGGGCAATTGCGAGAAGTACCAGAGCCCGGAGGACAAGCGCCCCGGGAAGCCCGCCAACGAGTACACCCGCGGCTGCAGCAAGATCTTCCAGTGCCGCGGCTGATCTCGATCATCGATCAATGCATGCGCATCATGTATACCTGCATCTGCATATATTGGTCGTCTCGTCCATGTTTTGCATCTCGTGTACTGTATTCGTGCCAACTGATGTTAATTTCTTGTGTTGCGTATGTATATATATCGATCGTGGGTTCTGAGTTGTATGCTAACTTTTGACCATTATATTAGAGCCTATCTACCTATCACCCGGTTGATTTGGCCTATTCTATCATCCGGTTGATTGATAAGGCTAAATCAACCGAATTCTACCAGAAAGCAAAATCAGTCGATCAAACAAAGAAAAACACTAAATCTCAAAACCTCTCATTTACATCAAACGACCAAACAAAGAAAACAAGTAGATGTCTAGGTAACATTCACATGTTTTGGCCCATTGGCCCATCCTGTCTATTTTTTCTCATATACTTACATTGTCATCTACCACATTTACATTGTCTTGTTGCTATATTTACACCGACTTCTTCGATGTAATTTATTGGACAGAGTGATGTAACTTGAGGATAACACGCTATCTTAGACAAATACATACCAAAATTAAAAAAAAAATACAAACTTTTGCTATGTATCCCAAAAAGCAGAGAAATATATGTCAATTTTTTCATAAATATTATCATATTATTTACAGATTCACAATTATACAAATGGAAGAATAGAGAGGACAGAAGAACACAACACAGAACAGAGCTTCAAGCTGCAGAGCACGAGAGAAGAAAGCAGAGGATGGTGAGGCATGCGGACAGCGGCGCCCGGGCCGGAGACGGCGGCGCTCGGATGCCCGCGCCCAATCTAGGGACGCCCACGCGAGCCGGGGCAGTGGTGGCGGCGGCAGCAACCTGGGGTGCGGCAGTGCGGCAGGCCACATGGCAGAGGAGGGGCAACGGGGAGGGAGATCGATGTACATGGAGGGAGCGCGCGGTTAGGTTCTGCCAAAGGAAGGGGAGGAGCCGTTTGCGAGGCAGAAACATACGCAACCATCGGACGGCCACAGCCATTGAGTAGATGGCAATGAACGGCCTCAAAATCGGTTGATACAACTGATTGAATCAACCGGTTGACGTTTAGCCTTTCTCTTATATTAATACAACAGAAGTATATTTAGCAACAAAAAAGAAATGTAATGAGTTCAGAAACCGAACTTGCAAAGTTCGTTTTTATTTTATATATATATATTGGGCTCAACAAGCAGGCTGCTGCAAATTGTTGGCATGCATGAACATGCATGCGCAGGCACCAAAATTTTGCAGCGACGGGTGCTTCCTAGTGACGCTAGTATTAGCACATGCAAACACCTACTTACCATACATGGGCCACATATGGCTTAGGTAGGGGCTACAAATGCGAAGAACAAAATTTTGTAGCCCACATTTGCTCTGACCATTTGTTGTTGCACACAAGCATGCATGCTTGTAGCAGCTACTACATCGACCTAACTAGTAGGATATACACGTACACACGCACGCCATGCACGGTTATTCTCGTTGACCCGGGAACATGATGGTATACTACTACAGTACACTACTACGGTTGTCTACGACGACGACTGGAGCGAGCCGCATCAGTCGCGGCCGATGTCCTTGATGGCCTCCTGGAGCTGCTTCTCGTCGGGCTCGATGACCACGCCGCCCTCCTTCTCGGAGCGTTCCTTGCCGGACTCCGCCGTGCGGCTCCGCCCTCCCTTCTTACGCCCTGCATGCATCACGACATTAAACAAACATACTATTAGAAGAACGCATCAGAGGAAAAATGAGATGATGATCGATGGCAGCATGCATAATTGTACATACCTTCGGCGAGGCGTTCCTGGGCCTCGAGGCTGGTCCCGCCGGTGCCGCCCTTGACGACGGTCTCGCCGTCCTCGCGGACTCGCCGGTCCAGCGCCTCACGGATCTCCGGGTCCTGCAGCTCCGCCGCCTTCTCCGCCTGCTGCGACGCCATTGTTATCCCCACCACCAGACGCACGCACCGGCTGTACGTCCGCTCTCGCACACAGCAAACTCGATCTTCAATTCAAGCTACCTTATTCACCTCTCGCCGATCTGGCTCAGGCTCAGCTCACTGATCTTGCTGCTCCGAGTGGACTCGATCGGCACCGTACTTATACACAGCGAGTCACACAGACGAGACGAGCCCCTTCATCTTTTACCGCGCGCGAGGAGGGGGTTAGCGTGGCGGACATGCTCGCAACCGCGTCGCCGGCGCGTGTGTCGTGCTGCGCTGCGCCAGCCGCCGGTCGCCGGACGCGTGTGAGGAGGACGAGGGCTTACCGCGCGGCGAGCGAGCACGTCGCTGCCTGCGTGTCACGGTAATTTAGATGCATGTTTTACCGTGTGTGCCACGCAATGCATGCATGCATCCGACGTGGAGGCCACCTGTCGGCCGACCTCCTCTCCTCTGCTAGTACAGCACTTTCATGGGCCTAATGCCAATAGCTGCCTAATGGGCTAGCCTGGAAGAATCCCGACATCTCAACCTTTGATAGGCCGGCCCGGCCCGGCCCACTTGATCGGCTTCTTACACGGAATTGCTACGCAAGAGACTTATATGCAGTACATATATTCTGCTGATTCTAAAAAAAACATATATTCTGCTAAAAAAATGACAATGTATCAAATGTAAACGTAGGAACCGTGCAAACCAACTGCGACGTAAGTGCATATATTAACCGCTACGCAATGATGGTAAAAGGTACTGGTCACAAACATTTGTAAATGGTACACCTAATGTTTTTTTAACCCATTTGATTACT
>DXKC01003145.1:0-12956 GCA_031170775.1 Cymbopogon citratus
AACAAAGGCCTGCCCCGCACCACTCTGACTCCCACTCCCACCCGACATCCGCCGTCACCGAGCCCCGGCTCGTCGCGTCGTCGTCGGGAGTCCTAGCAGCCTCTCCGCCAGTCGCCCAGACCGTCTCTGGCCTCCGCCTCCCGGCTCCCTCAGTCCCTCTCTGGCCTCTGCTCGCCAAGTCGCTCCTCGTCGGACTCCGGTCGTTCGTGGCTGCTGCCTGTTGTCCGACAGCTCGCAGTCTTGGGCAGGGGCCTAGGGCGGGTGGGCGGGAGGCAGCCGACAGATCTGGGCGGCGCGTCGGTACTGGCCGCTGTGCGGGTGTGGCGTTCGTCGGCCGCCCGTCTGGAGCTGGGCACCGGTCACCACTATCCTCCCGGGCTCCCTGCTTGTGACCGGTGAGCATATCTGGAGTGTTGAGTCTTTACTGGTGACTGAGTGGTGGCTGGTTACTCCCTATCTCCATTTCCCTGATTTGCCGCTAGATGGATTGGTCGATTGGGAGCATATGCCGGATGAATGGTCTCTTTTGCTTGTTTTGTTGTATGTGTTGGTAGACTAGTATTGCGATCTTCTAGTATTTTTGTAAAGACCTTATATTGCAAGCTGAACAATTTATATTGTTATTTATCAAATTTCACTTATTTCTTCAATTTAAGGTATTAGGAGAATGTGTAGATATATTATATTTTTAACTGAACCATTTACCGAATGTTTGTATTAGATTATACCATATTTGATAAGAAAGTTTTGGTTAGGCATTAGAATGTGACAATGTTTGTATTAGATTATACCATATTTGATAATAAAGTTTTGGTTAGGCATACCCTGGATTTAAATCCTGGGTCCCCATTGTTCTGCTCCCTCCGCCACTCGTGCTTGGCACATAGGTGGCAGTGGTGGCACTCAGGCTCAGGCTCTCAGTGACGGCGGGGCAGTCCCGGGCTCGGCGGTGGCGTCAACGGCTCCCTATCCCGCCGCTCACTAGTTGCCTCGTGCCCTTGCCTCTGGTCCTTGCACACACTGGCCAGCGACCCTGTATGCATGCCTCCCGCTCACCTCCCGCCTCTGGTGGACCATCGATGGTGCCTATGCCTAGCCCTGGCGGCTGTGCGGGCAGCGGGAGGCCAGCAGCCGCTGCTCCACCAAGGTGATTGCACTTCTTTGGGAGCGGTATGCCCCAAAGGAAAGCGTTACCCATCCGCTTAGCGCTTCAGCGCTTCTTTGGGAGCGGTATGCCCCAAAGGAAAGCGTTACCCATCTGCTTAGCGCTTCAGTGCGCTGAAGCGCTTAGTGCCACTTTTTGGAATGAAGTGGTACATAACTGGTATCTTCCTGTTTGTTGAGACCTGTTGTTTATTTATCGAATCTTCACATCGAATCAGTTCATCAAATTAGATATTGCGTGTAGTGTGTACTCATTTTCCTATTGGGTAGTTCAAAACTGAATTGGTTGAGTGATAATACCTACTATCGCTCAAGTTTCATCATTTTTAGGTCTTAATTAATATTGATATTATGTCTCTTTGACACGTTCCATTTTTAACAAGCAGATAGTATGATCTGATTTTGCCTGGTGGGCGCATTTTAAGAACCGAACTGTAGTCTACAATGGCAGATGCCAGCCCTAGAACAGAAACATCAACAGATGATAGTGACGACGATCACGGGGTAAGTCTGATTGATCTTGATCTGGGGTGTTCCACGCAAATACTATTTTCTGGCTATGTGATGTGACCCAATAATATTTCTAAAGTATTTTAGTGTTTACAATATGATACTAAATGTCACTTTCAATTTGAAACCATATATGTACCAATGCTTCCATTTAGTTTTATGAAATCAACTATCACAGGTAAATGATTTGATAAAGAGCAGCAGTAAAAGTTGAACAGGTGAGATGGACCGAACAAACAAAGGGCATATATGTGTTCAAGATAGTTCTATGCTTGTTGTTCTTCAATTATTTGTAAAGTGGAGGACGACGTGTGTGTACTGACAGTGGTCTATGCTAGGAAGTACGAAGTACCAGTTATGTTTAGTTTCTTATTAAAATCTGTGTTGTGGAATTGCTCTTACAACACAGTATACATGTAAATCACATCATGAGTTCAGGGCTCTTGAGTAAATGTCTAGGATAAAACTTTGGGACTTAATATTCCCATAGCACTGTATGGTACATGGACAAGTAACATAATCCATAAAATTATGGAGTCCTGAAACTGAAACAACATCATGAATAGTTGGATTTGTATATAGCTGGCAAAGTTTCATGCCACTATTAAGTATTAAATTTGGTCAGTAAAGAACATAATTTTTTTTCTATATAAATGAAATGACAGCTTTCCTGCTCCGTTTGAGGAAAAAAAATCATAATTTCTTGATGTGGACCTTAAAACTCTTTGACCTTTTTTTTTTAAAAAAAAGAATCAAACCTTTTCCCCTTAAGTTTTTCATTCTTTCCAGTAGCTTGTCTGATTGTATTATACTATCACATGCATTATAAGCTGGTTGCATTATATGTGCATTTACAGTTTTATACACTAACACAGACAGTGAGTTCTGAATTTACCTCCAACATCATCTGATTAGTTGATTTGGTAGTAGTTAATGCATGCAAACACTATCAGAAGGCAGCCAAGGAACTTTTTTACAGGATGCAAAATCTAACATTGTGGTATTTCTAAGCATAGTTGATGGGAGGGGAGCTAAAAGCTTTTATTTTAAAGAGAAAATTAGTGTGATGGTTAAACATTACCAGGCGTTGACTACTTGTGCTTTAAAAGGATGTATATGGGAAATACTTCCGGTTTTTAGTAAAACCTTGGAAAGAGGGGGGAAATCTGTGATGTACAGATAGGAATGAATGAGAGCTTGATGATTATGCTTTCTTGGCAGCTTGAACCAGGCCCAGGTGCTCTTGTTGTTGCTTCTGACTCCAGTGACAGATCCAAGGGCAAACATGATGATCAAAAGGTGCATGTTTTGAAGTACCACTCTTGTTTTCATTTCATGTTTCTGCTGTTTCTTTCCTTATAATTTATTTTGTAGACAATGCGTCGTCTTGCTCAAAATCGTGAGGCTGCAAGGAAGAGCCGATTAAGGAAGAAGGTGTGTGAATTTAGTTTTTACATCCTCGTACTTAAAAATAAAACAGTGCTTGTTTGGTTGTTTGTTTGTAGTAGTCTTAAAGCAGTGCTTTTATGTTTCTATAGACCTCTACTTGTTATAGCTTTGCTTTTATGTTCAGAATAAGGTTTTCTTTTCTTCAGGACTTGTTTGCTGGTATCATCGTAAACAAAGTATATTGCATTTTTTTTGTCGTTGTTGTTTGTATAAGTGCTTTGCATTGAAAGCTGTGATTGCTAAAGGCTGTAATGTAAATCCAGCAAAAGGGAAGTGTAAAAGTTGCTATCAGTTTACTTCCATATGGAGCTTTAGTTGAGTTCCATGGAAGTTACTGTTAGTCTAATAAGCGTTAGCATTTTAATTTTGGGAAAGTTTAATTGTTCCATGTTCTTTTTTAGTTCTCAGAGCTGACTTTTTCCTCTGGGGGTTTGCTCTAGTAGTCCTTTATATGAGAAGTTCATGAATCTTACCGAATGACTAGTAACCAGGGACAAATTTGTCTCCTTAGCACAATTAGTCTATTACTCTCTCCATCCTAAATTATAAGTCATTCTAAGAATCTTGGAGTTGGAGAGTCAAAGCATCTCAACTTTGACCAAATTTATATGATAAGATAATAGCATTTATGATGTTAACTAAGTATTATTAGATTCTTTATTATTATATTTTCATAGTATATTTATTTGATGTCACAAATCTTAGTAGATTTTTGGTCAAACTTGAGATGCTTTGGCTCTCCAAGATTCTTGGCATGACTTATAATTTGGAATGGAGGGAGTACTTATTATCCATAATATCTCTTTGTGCACCTTGCCATCCTAGTAATGGATGTATTCTGTTGTGAAGATCCAGCCTATATGGGGACCTCTTGGGTTTCCACAATAGTCATAATTCAATATGATATGTTCAGCAGCTGGCGGCTGCACCAGCAGTAAGCTTATGGAGCGATCTAGAATAAACTTTTATCTCAATGGAGAGCATGTTTTATTCATTCATTAAGTCACTGTTGATGTTCTTGTGATGAATATTATTTGCTTTCTTTGATCATACACCATGTGGTCTCAACCAATAGTACAAACTCACTACAAGTTCTATTGTATCGTTAGATCAGGTTCATATGCTCACATGCTTGTTAACTCACTTGAATAATGAGGATCCAATCAAGTGAACTAAGCAATACAAATCAATGCTGACTCACCCTTGTCATTATTAATTACTTTTGTTTTAAGATTTCTGTAAGAGGATTGCACGAGCAAGTGGCAAGTACCCCTTTCCAATTTCTGATGTGGATTGCTAATGGACATTGCTATGGTATTGATGGGTAATTTTGCTATTCCTATAGGCATATGTTCAACAGTTGGAAAATAGCAGACTAAAACTTACCCAACTAGAGCAAGAGTTGCAACGAGCTCGTCAGCAGGTTACTCCTATGACATGTCACATTTTGCAGCCCTGTGTTATATTGACTAAATTGAAGTTTGCTTAAGATATTATTTCTCACAGGGCATTTTTATATCTAGTTCAGTTGATCAGTCACATTCCATGAGTGGAAATGGTAATCATTACTTACACATGCATAATGTTTGCTTGCTCGTTACCATAGAAGCCTTCAGGCAGTAATTCCTGTTTTTTTTTTATGGGGGAAATGTGTCTTCCTACAGGGGCATTGGCCTTTGATATGGAGTATGCAAGGTGGTTGGAAGAGCACAATCGGCAAATTAGTGAACTAAGGGCTGGTGTCACTGCTCATGCAAGTGATACTGATCTCCGCAGTGTTGTTGATAAGATCATGTCACACTATGATGAGATTTTCAGGCTCAAAGGAAATGCAGCCAAGGCAGATGTCTTTCACGTCTTATCAGGCATGTGGAAGACACCAGCAGAGAGGTGTTTCTTGTGGCTAGGAGGTTTCCGACCATCAGAGGTTTTAAAGGTGTGCAATGTACTAGCCTTACACATAACTTTTTTTAGCTCTTTGTAATGACTGCTTGTTTTTTAAAAATTCAATAAAAGCTCAGTAGGGGTGCGCCCCTCCGGTTTTCCTTAAAAAAAAAAAGTACTAGCCATACAAATTATCTTTTGGGCCCTCCTAGAACAGCAACACGCTTTTCATGAATACATGGAATTTGTTCTCTTTTCAAGCACTGGTGATTTCATGTTTGAGTCACTGATAAAATATACACAACCTGCAGCTTCTTTCGACACAACTTGAACCCCTCACCGAGCAGCAGCTGTCAGGGATAGGCAACCTTCAGCAATCTTCACAGCAGGCTGAGGATGCTCTTTCACAAGGAATGGAGGCCCTTCAGCAATCCTTGGCTGAAACCTTGGCTGGGTCTCTTTCGTCTTCTGGGTCAACAGGAAATGTGGCAAACTACATGGGTCAGATGGCCATGGCCATGGGAAAGCTCGGAACGCTTGAGAATTTCCTTCGTCAGGTATTAACCCTCTTTTCCAAATGCCTTAACAGAATGCACATCTCACTTTTCAAGGACAACTCTTTTAAGTTTGACCAGACACATAAAACTAGTACTGATATCTGTTTATGATGCATAATAAATGTCATTAGATTCATTGTGGAATATATTTGTATAATAAATTTATTTGGGCCTACAAGTGTTGATACTATTTTCTATAAACCTAGTCAAACTTAAAAGAGGTTTAATTCTTGAGAAATAAGATATGCATTCTTTTGGGGATGGAGGGACTAGAAAAATAGAGAGCATGCGAATACGGTGCCTAAAGCCTGCTACTTTTCTTTTCTGTATGTATGTACCAAGGCTGACAACCTGCGGCTGCAGACCCTACAACAGATGCAAAGGATCCTGACCACTAGACAGTCAGCTCGGGCACTGCTTGTGATAAGTGATTACTCTTCACGTCTCCGTGCCCTAAGCTCTCTCTGGCTTGCTCGGCCGAAGGAATAGCAAGAACATGCAATTTGACTGCAATACTTTTCACAATTTCGTTATGGTTATCTTAGCAGGGGATTTGACAGGGCTGCGACATACTTGATTTGGACATATCTGCACATACTGTAATCCAAATGGAAGGGGTTGTTCATGTAGCTTAGGCTGCTTAGCCATGTAGTTAACTGTTCAGTTGATGGTTCATGTTGTATTATTATTACCAACTGCTGTAAAAATTCTCAATCTGTATGCCCCTGATTTGCAGCAAATCATTAGAATGCACATTGATGTTGATCAGTCAATTTGTTGTTCACTCTGTAGGAACACTAGCATGATATGATGCTTTGCCAGTGACATCTAACCAGGGCATATGGCTGATCCACAGCATTAAAAATTTGAGCGCATAATTGATCATTCGGTACCATTTTGTATGGTGGAAATATATCACGTACTTTAATAGAGAGCATGAACATTCTGTTGATGAACTCTTCTCGTCACAGACTTTGATGGAAAGCTTCAGCTCCACAAGAAGTTCCAAGCCACAACGATGGATCCCTCCCAGGTTGTTTATGTTGGCAATCCTAGTAACCACCTTGCAGCAGCTGGCAACCGCCGTCGATGCCGCCACCACCACCACCGCAGACTCTGATTGCCCGACGGCGACATGCGGCAACCTGACCATCACCTACCCGTTCACCCTGGACGACGGTCGGGGCACGTCCTCCTGCGGCCCGCCGGCGTTCCAGCTCACGTGCAACACGAACACCTCGGCGTCCGGCGTCGCGTTCCTGGGCCGCAGCTCGTACATGAGGGTCCTCGACATCGACTACGGCAGCCGCTCCGTCGTGGCCGTACACGTCCTCATGGCCGCCGACGCCGCCTGCACCGTCATCTTCAACGTGTCCTCCACCTTCGCCATCACGGACAGGTTCACGATCAGCGGCAGCAACCGGGAGCTCTACATCATGTCCAGGTGCAGCGGGACGCTGCCGCCGGCCGGCGCCGTCCCCGTGACCAACTGCAGCAGCAGCAGCAGCCGCACGTTTGCGTACCTCGGCGGAGGTTACGGCACGGGCAGGCCGCCGGCGAACGACGGGCGCTGCGAGCTCGCCGTGTTCCCCGTGCTCGGCTCGGAGGCGGATGGCGCGACGGCTGCCAGCTACCGACGGCTCATAAGGGGCGGGTTCCGGCTGGAGTGGGAGCCTGTCGGTGACTGCAACGCCTGCAGAGCGACCGGCGGCCGGTGCCGGTACGATGCTAGCACGTCGGCGTTCGCGTGCCTTTGCTCGGACGGGAGCTTGCGTTCGTCGACATGCGGTGAGCTAAGAATTAATTAAACACTCTGAAAGTTCTAAAGAGCATATTGCAGAAGTACAGAGTTGATTCACAATCTTATATTCTCAGCATGACTTGTCACTGAATTTCTCATACAGATGGAAAGCGCAAGCGAAAGTTAGCTCTGATTGGTAAGTACGTTGATGCATCACAGTCTACGGAGTAAAGAATCTATACTCAGTTGCTGATCTGTTCTTTGCTGAATCTGTTTTCTATTTTTTTTTTCAGTGTCGATGTCTATTGTGGCTACTACCATGGTTTTCATTTGTCTAGCTTGGCTGATTTACCGCCGGAAGCAAAAGTTCAGATCAGGATTCTGGCGAGGCTACTCTGCCGACCGATCAAATGAAGAAGTACTGAAAAGGTGTGGTTCTCTTGCTCCACAAAAGTTCAAGTACTCAGAGCTTAAGAAAATAACCAAATCTTTCAAGGAAAAGCTAGGAGGAGGCTATGGAGTGGTATTCAAGGGAAGCCTTCGAGATGGCCGAATGGTTGCTGTGAAGCTCTTAAAAGGTTCCAAAGGCAATGGGGAGGATTTTGTGAACGAAGTTATGAGCATCAGTCATACATCTCATATAAACATCGTTAACCTACTTGGTTTTTGTTTAGAAGGATCAAAGCGGGCGCTTGTCTACGAGTACATGCCCAATGGATCTTTGGAGAAGCATATTTATTCAGAGCTGGTTATTGGATGGGAAATGTTGCTCAAAATCGCCATTGGCATTGCACGAGGGTTGGAATATTTACACCAAGGGTGCAACACTCGCATAATCCATTTCGATGTCAAACCTCACAACATCCTTCTGGATAATGAGTTCTGTCCGAAGATTTCAGATTTTGGTCTGGCAAAGCTATGCCGTCTCAATGGAAGCATTCTTTCGACGGCAGAAGCAAGAGGGACAATTGGTTTCATTGCACCAGAAGTGTTCTCTAGAGCTTTTGGGGCTGTCTCAACAAAGTCAGATGTGTATAGCTACGGAATGATGCTCCTGGAAATGGTCCGGGGGAAAACCAGCATGAAAGGATCTGCAGACAACTCTAGTGAAGCATTTTTTCCACATTTGCTTTACGATCATCTCGCGGCGGACATGCAGGGTTGCCAAGTTGCAGATGGAACTGAAGAGATTGCAAGAAAACTGACCTCAGTTGGCTTATTTTGCATACAAATGGCACCTGATGATCGCCCTTCCATGAGCAGGGTCATAGAGATGTTGGAGAAGAGCGGCGGCGAGTTCAAGATGCCACCGAAGCCATTCCTCTACTCCCCATTGCAGTCAGCAAATGCTTCATCCATTACAACAGTCATGTTGTCGATGTCTTCGTGATGATATGGTTCTTGTGGCATAAACATGATACCAGGATAGTTCTAGTTCTCTTTATTCGCCATGTTCATCTGATGGTTTCTGCGGCTGAAAAATATTGTACCATTGCTGATAAGCCGGAAGAAAAACATTATACCATGGCTGATAAGCAGGGCTTATAAGTATTTTTTTTTTCAAATAAGCAGAGCTTATAAGTACAAGCGAATATGATGATTACTTGGAGAGAATGGTTATAACTTTTTTTCCGTGTTTTATGGGAGCGGAATTAAACATGCCTAGTTCAAAAACCCCTATTGTCAGCTTTTTTTTTAAAAAAAAAATCTGGAAGGACCTAAGTCGCTACAGTGAATTTGTTAGAGCTTAAACAAAGAGTACCAGGTACAAGAAAAGAAATACAAAAGAGAGTTAAGAGTTCCTTGAGTTGTACATGTAAGCACCACTGTCGCTTTTAGCGAGATTTACATAAGTAGGCATGTATCCTGGACGCTCGGTAGCGAGCATATTGCATACACATGTACTGAAATGGTAGGAGTACTAACCTTCTAAGAGCATCTCCAAGACTCCTAAATTTCACACTCTAAATCATCATTTATAGAGCCATTTGGATAAAAATTGCTTTCTATATTTTTCCGCTCTTCAAGAAATTTTCCATATCGTATATGCACTCTAGAGAGTCATTCTCGTTTTCTATCTTTGACTTGCGAAAAATCATGAATAGATGATGGCTGTCTTTGGATAACCAAAGCTGTTGTTTAGAGCATTTTTCATCAAGATCTCTATATTAAGAAGGGTCTAGAGAGTCTCATGGAATTGCTCTAAGCTTAGGAATAGTTCACCCAATATAGCATCAGATTTCAAAGTTCAACAACAATGGCGATGTACACTCACTCTATTCTAAAAATATTGATGTTTTAGTTTTGTCCTAAGTCAAATTATCTAAATTTTTTTTACAAAAAAATACCTAAAATTTGACTAAAGTTATACACTAAAATACTAATATATTTTTATATCAAATAAGTATCCATGAATTTGTCATGTGACATATTTTATAGTATACAAGTTTGATGTCTTAAATGTTAACAAATTTCTTTGTAGTTTTACTCAAAATTTAAATAGTTTGACTTTGCTCAAAATTTATATAGTTTTGACTTAAGACAAAACTTAAAGTTTTTTTTTACTAGTAAAAAACACAAACACATAGTATGGGCTCTTTGCCACAGCTCCTAACCCTAGCTTCACTTTTAGCTTGCACGGAGCCCTGCCAACCATTTAAAATACAACCGGATTTTGGTGGGGAACTGACGAAAATGACTTCTACATTTAGGCTTTAAGCTGAGTAAAACAAAAATCACTTCTACATTCTCCACCCATTCCCTGTGCTATGTCTATACGAAATATATATGTGGTATGCCGGTCTCCTAAAGTCTCCTCGGTCGTGCGTCTTGCCGTGCTCCTTCGCGTGCCAGGCCCGTCTGCTGAAGAGACTCTGCGGCCTGCGCGCGCACAGAAAATCTGTCACGGTATCACACAGCGGTTTTTCTAGATGTTCCACTAAACCTGCATCAGTGCTGTTCCTGCTATATGGCCCCACTGTTCGGTGGTCCACCGCGTTACAATTTCCTGGGGCCATTCAGCTATTAAAGGTGTATAATCAGCTGGTCACCGAGTTTGACCTGACCCTGTGTACGTTGGTCAAGATTTCATGGCAAGTTCTTGATCAAAATTGCACAGCGGCAACTAACATCTTGTCTCGTTTGGCGGATTGCCATCACGCAGATACTTGTTAGGTCGTGATCTAAGCGTGCTTTTGAATTTGTTTTTTGGGTCATGTGATTGAGCGAGAATCAAAGTTTCGAAAGAAATTTGAGACTCCATTCATTCCCTTTAGCCGCAGATTTCCGGTCCTTCAGCATGATGTTTATTAAGTCATCGACTAGACAACTCTACTTTTTTTTTATGAATCTGAAGGCGCCGCGAGGCCCCGATTTATTTCACCAAAACAAGAGCAAATACAAACAGTACAAACAGAACAAAACTAGACAACTCTACTATATGTTCCAGTCCTGCCAGTTGCTGCTTCTCCCCCTCGCTCAATTCCCACTTTCTGTTGACAATGCGTCCGATCTGGCTGCTTCTCCCGCTTGTTGTCACCTCGCTTCTCCAATTCCATGACCACGCCAGCGCCGACTGCGAGCCGGCGGCATGCGGGAACCTCAATCTCCGGTACCCGTTCTGGCTTGGCAACAACACCAAGCAACTGTCTTCTCCTTGTGGCCACCCGGGCTTCGAGGTCTGGTGCAGCGACAACGGCCGCGTGGCCTACTTGAAGGGCACCTACATCCACATCCTCACCATCGGCTACGGCAACAACTCCCTCGTCGCCTCCCACGCCAGGGTCGCCGGCGACGACGGCGTGTGCTATGCAAACTTCAACCTGTCCTCCAGCATCGCGCCCAGCCTGTTCAGTATTAGTCCACGCAACCGCGCTCTGTGCTTCCTCTACGGCTGCAACGGCACGGGACCGAGCGGCCACGAGTACGCGAACGCCACCTCCAGTTGCGGTACTCCCATCTACGCGTACCTCGCCGGGGCGTACTCCTGGGACAGGCCGCCTGCGATGGCGACGGGCGGATGCAAGTATAGCTACATGCCGGTGCTCGGGTCGGAGGCGGCTGTTATGACGGCGGCCAACTACAGCCGGCTCCTCAAGGACGGGTTCGTCCTGGAGTGGCAGGTGGCCGCCGTCGGCGACTGCCAGGCCTGCGACGCCAGCGGCGGGCTGTGCCGGTACGACAGCGTCACCGCGGAGTTCTGGTGCCTCTGCCCCGACGGCAGGCGCGCGGCATCAACATGCGCCGGTGAGTCTCACTTTGGAAGCCGGCGGCCGATTCTGGCTGTCCGGCACATGCTGGTTTTAGCCACAAGATTTTCCTCGTCCATTGCATCATGCAGATTGCGGTGGCGCTGACCGCTGACGCATTGGCGTCCCGTTAGCGCTACCAATTATTGGGTTGGGTCATATCCTTTGGTAGGCTCAATGGAGATTGCTATTCGCTATAGATATTTTTGCACGTAGTCAAAGAATAGTCAGACACTCAGACAGGTCCAGTCTTGCCATTCGACTGGTCAGTGGTCAGTTTTTTTTTCCCTTTCTGTTTTCTTTTTTTTTTACAGGTCAGTGGTCAGTTGAATCGTTTTCCTTTGCCTATTTCCGTGGAACTCGTCATTCTTCAACTCTTCCTCTGAACTGCAACTGCAATCATAGAAACCCTGTTACGATCCCATGGGCCGTGGCTCCAAGCTTGTCGTTCTTCATCGTCTCCCACTCCCCTCATGATCTCCCATCATCGATTGTGAATCAGATTCACTTCACCTTCACCCACCACTTGTGATGCTGATGCCCCCATGGCTGTGGGCTGTGGCTCAGTTCTTGTCGTACGTGGCTCTCCCTCGTCTCCTCGGTCTGGTCGTTGCCTGTAATGCTCGCGACGGCGGCGGACCGGCAAGGACGAGAGCTCTGCTCCGCGGTGCTATGCGGTGGCGTGAACATCTCCTGGAAATTAGAGTTATCCTTGTTAATACCCAGACCTATTCTAGTCAGATCTTCATAGTTTTGAATGGAAATGGGTCTAACATCCCATCTAAGACTAACCCTGACCCAAACCCACACCATCTGAGCAATGTGACAGTTGAAAAAAAAAGATGATCTCTCGTTTGTAGTCTGTCACAATACTTGCACTTCTCTGATCCTTTTCTGATTTTAAGCTGCTCTCCTGTGAGCACCCTGTCGCGCCAAAGCATCCACATAAAGATTCTGACTAAGGGGCAACTTGGCTTCCCACACCTCCATCATTCTTAGATCAATCTCCCCGCTGTGTTTCATGAGCCTGTACATAGATTTGGTAGTATATTTTCCTGACTTTTCGAGAGCCCATTTGATTTGGTCTCTCTCCCCTGTCAGCTGAACTAACTCTAGTTCCTCTTGTAGGTCAAACAATTCCGCTATCTCATCATTGCCCAGCCTCCTCCTGAAATCTAAGTTCCAGTTCACCTCACCAATTTCCTCTACTGACACCTCCTTATCCCTACAGATTTTGTATAGCTTAGGAAATCTAATCATCAGAGGGCATTCACCAAGCCACACATCATGCCCCGTCCTGCCGTTCCTCCACGCTAGGTCTTCCATCCGTCAAAAATAATATAAATCCCGTTCCCTCAGAAATCAAAGATTCTTAATTTTGATTGTCAATTTGGTGGTTTCTAT
>DXKC01003147.1:0-13654 GCA_031170775.1 Cymbopogon citratus
GTGGGATTCCGAGCTTAAATATGACCAAGTGTCCAAGTGTACGTTAAGGCTAGCTAGCCCTTGAGTAGAAAAATGGTTTTGCGTGAGGTTTTGAGGTAGAGGACACGGCCATAGCGAGGCGAAACGTGGCCATTGTGTCGCGATTAGTTTATGGCTCGGGCCCGTTTGAATTATTAGGTGTCCGATTAGCCATATTGATCGGTCGATCAGCGCTTGAAAGGTGCGACAGCTTTCTTGTGATCACTTTGTTTTTATTTAACTTGGCCGGGGCTCGCTTCTCAAGGAAAAAAAACAAATCTTTGGTCTTGTTTAGGTGCCTTAAAAAAGCTAGAAATTTGACTCTCTCTTCATCACATCAAATATTGTGTCGTATGCATGGAACATTAAATGTTGATAAAATAAATAACTAATTACATAAATTAGTTGTAAATCACAAAACAAATCTTTTAAGCCTAGTTAGACAATATTTGGACAATATTTGTCAAATACAAACGAAAGTGCTACAGTGCTTTTCATACTAGAAATTTGCAATCTAAACAAGGCCTTTATCGTGTGATTTGCTATACAAGGCAAGTATATGACATAAGGGCTGACGCATCATAGCCATGCCAACACAACACTCTCTGTGTTTTTTGTACGCGTGATAATTAATCAGCCAGTACGTACTCCCTTAGTTCCATATTACGAGTCGCTTTGACTTTTTTAATTTATTTGTTTTGCTATATATTTAGATATATTAGTATACCTAGATGTATATATGTACAGTAAAATGGACGTATCGAAAAAAATCAAAGCGAATATGATAATATATGCAGCTAATAATAGCATACATACACATATCTTTTCCAACTTGTGTGTGTTAAAAAGCTTACAAATGCAAAATGAAAAAAACAGTAGGTACTTGCGTTATTACTATAGGTTTAGCTTATGCAAAGATCAACTATGTTTATTTCTTCTAAAAGTAATATCAGATGCAAAAGTACCAGCTAATCTTGGATTAGCAGGAAAAGAGCATGCTTAGTATAACTTGATATTCCCCGTAATCATATCCACTCACCGTTTTAGTTGATACCCGCTAATTGTTCTTGGAATAAAGAAACTGATGTTAGGTAATCAGATGCAAGGTTCTTTTGTTGGGGAATAAAACTATAAAAAGAACAGCCATGAAATGGCAAACTGCTAGAACATTGTAATCAAGCTGCATTAATGTCTGTACATACACGCCAGATACCGTACATTCAGAAAACAACACGGCAGAGTTGCTTTACATCTAGCATTCTAGCCCAATCAAAGTGCATTCCGCAATACCAATATGGTACACAAGTGAGAAAGCACTCCACACCACAAAGCTGCACAATCTTATACAGTACAATGTATATACAGTATACACCACTTGTTCAGTAGCATCCCAATGCAATCACAAATAAAAAATAATAATTCAGGTTCACTTCAGTGACTTGCTACACCCCCCTGCTGGTACCTGAATCCTCCGAAGATGGCGAGCCCAACCTTCTAGTATCAGGCAATGCTGGCTCTGCGCTGACATCGTTTTCACTGGCCCTTTGCTGGTTGCAAGCCTGAAACCTGAAGCAACATGACAGATGGTCGTTAACGATTCCGGCGACCTGCATGAAGGAGTAGATCGTTGTTGGGCCAACGCACTGGAACCCTCGGCGCATCAAGTCCTTGCTTATGGCTTCAGCTTTCGGCATCTTTGTAGGTACTTGGCGAGCATAGCGGAAGCCGTTTTTTATGGGCCTGTGGTTCACAAAGCTCCAGCAGTAGTTGCTGAACGATCCAAATTCCTTAACCACCTGCAGTTAAGCATTTCGAAAGTTTAACACATGGAATGCTGAATTTATGAAACATATACATGGTACTCCCGCACTACACATAAGATGTTTGATCAAATCATGGTGAACTGCCCAAATCATGTAGTCCGTATATAGAAGAAGCCCATGTATCAGTATCACATTATCCAGATTCTCAAAGGGTACAGATGTGGCCCATGTACCAATAGCAAGCAAGGTCTCCGCCTCTTGGGATTTCTGTTGGGTTATTATGGACAGGAAATGGCTGTTTTAGTGCTGTGCTAGTCAGCTGATCGCAAAGCTGATAAAAGCAAGCTGAGTATGATCTCACTAGTATTTTTTATATGCATTGGACGAATGCTCAAAATTTTATTGCCTAATTCTGATACTGTTTTCCCCTTTGTTGTTAAATGCCAGAGAGAAACGGCAAAACACTAGCATTTGGCCTTATCACAAGAGAAATAAGAAGAATAATGCATTGTGTCCCTTTTTTTTTGCGGGAAGCTTTGTGTCCCCGTCCATGAGAGAGAAACTCAACAAAATGATGGATGCAAATGAAAATAACTGTAAGACTCCTGTACCTTATGCATTTGCTTGGCATTTGTTACAACTGCACGAATCTTTTGTTCTGACAGCAGAATGGTTGCATTTGATCTCAATAGGTTTATCTTCTTTTCCGTGAATTCAGATACCAATGCAAAGTTGAAGCCATCGAAAATCTCCCTGGTGCAAAGGAGTGAAACCATCAGTGGACATCCTACACCTCTGCTGGGAACAGAGCTCCTGTTTCGGCCATCTTACCTGAATTCCTCCCTCTTGCTCAAAATAGAAGGCCAGGTGAGTTCACCTAAGGCTTGTGAAAGTGTGAGCAGTTCGAATAGCATTCTGTCATCATGAACAGGAACTCCCCATTCTTCATCATGGAATGCGACATATTGGGTCTCTGAATAAATGGAGGTGGCATATATACCATATAACACCAAAAAGCATGATTTTAGTTACAGCGATTCTATACTTTCACAAAACTGAAAAGTCAACAAAAGTAGTGATGAAAGATGTGCATAACGATTATTTGTACAAAATGCACTTCTTTCCTAGGTATTTGAAAATGTTTATTACTGTTGCAGAATAACTATCTGAACTAAAGAGTAGAGATGCATGTTCGCCAGTTTCAGACTGTTCATGGATAAAAGTTCTAGAGCTAAAGACTCAGGATATTTGGCACTAATTCACAAACGTTTAACAGTAGTCAGCACAAAAATAACCTGATCTGTTTTTTGGAATATGAAGACAAACCAACGACGCTACAAAGGCAGTTGAAATCCAACTGATTATGCTTCAATCACAGCCACAGAGAATATGACAAAGGGGAAGTCTCAACTTTAACGCTCTGAATTTGCAATGTACTAGAGGAACCATGAAGAAAATGCAGTTTTATTTTTTTAAAGTGAAACAAAAAGAAGGAACCAGAAAACTGTGAACGATTAACTCACCCGAGTTTGCAGTGATCCAGGAACACCTCTTCTTCTCCGTGTCCAGGCCAACTGGCATCACAGGAGGCGAGGTCATGCACCTAAGTGACGGGACGAGCCTTCCATTCTTGCCCCTCTTCTCTTGATCATCCACTCGTCCCTTCGCCTTCGAATTGGCCGGCGTCTTGGTTCTCCCAGCTAGCTTCGCCCTGGCACTGGCTACCTTGGAGGAAGCAGTGGGTACGGCCATCCGGATGCGGCGCACCTCCGGCGAGGGGGACTCTGACCTGACGCCCGGCATTTGCAGTTGCAGTGTCAAGATTCTCGAGCTTCGCAGTGTTTGTTCAGTTCGGCAGGGACGACGGAGCGGCTTTATTAACGCTGTTTGAAACCGGTGTGGAATGACGGACTTACCGCTGACGCTATGTTTGAAACAGGAGGCTAGGGCGGCCGTGTCGGGCAGGGCGTCGCCGTCGGCTGCGGTTGCAACGGCATCGGCACCAACGGTGGCGTCGCCACGACGCCTCGTACCGTTACGCACAAGCATTGCCATACGCCGACCAAGTCTTACACGGAGTCGTCTCCGTCGCGCGTGTCGTCGCATTTGCAGCCAGGGCTTCGGTTAGTTTGCTTGCGGCAGCCGGCAGAGGCGCAGAGCACTCGTCGGCAAAGATCTTCCCATGAACATTCGACAAGTCCTCTGCAGTAATCCTTGGAGAACCACCTTCCAGATGTAATGTAACAATTCAAGGAACATGACAAGACGAATGGACACATAATGGAAGATTGTGATACCAGCAACAGAATCGGCACTGGATATGGTAAAACTTATGATACCATGTAGAATAAACCTGCAACCATTGTCTTCAAAACTTACGAGTGCTCAGGGAAATGGAAATCTCTGTTCTACTTTACAAGAAAGTTCCGAACTGTGGTAGCGAGAAAGTAACCAGGACGCAGATGAGTCCAACGAATCTAGTTGTGTACAGATTCTTTCATCTCTCTGACTGTCTGTCAGCACTTGATCTGAGTTTTCCAGAAAAGCACTGAACATTGCAATGCAGGGAACTGCAGTGTAATAACTAATAACTAAGAAATAATATGAGATGTCAGCCTAGATAGGATTCGCCAAACCTCCAGCTTCTGCCAAAAAATTGCACTGCTGGGAAGCGGGAGGTCACACAGTAGGTCAGCACTGGCAGACGGCACACTCATCTGGAGATGGGGTGTTCTTCACCACCTGAAGAAAGACATGTCGTGATGATACAAGTCAATAATACAGCAGTCATGAAGTGACTCTGTGACTGGTTAATAGATGGGGGAAATAACTGCTTACCGAGAAACACCCAGTACATAGGTGCAGTTGCATCAACAATTCATATGTTTGTATGGCGATCAAACTATTTCTCTGAGAAGTACATGGTATCCTGAAAATGAAGCGGCTCATTTCCCCAAGAGGTCCATCTCGGAAACAACTCTCTGGCAAAAAGCTCAATGCATCTTGAAGGTTTAGGACCTGGAATATATTCTGAAAGTAATTCTTGTACAGGTTAAGGATCTAGTGATTGAACACCTGTTATATCCAGCTAAAGAGGCCATATAGCATTAGTGTCTATTCCAAGTTATAAAGAGAAGGGGCAGTTATGTATTGCAGGGAAGGATACTCTCAAGTGGAGGTTTCCTTGAGTGAGCACCTGGGACACTCATGATTACTTGGCTTCCTTCTAACAACTTGAAGTTTGACCCTTGCTTAGCATTTGTATTCTACATAAACAAATCCGGAGAACATAATCAATGGATTTAAGAATACACCTGCAGAACTAAAGTCACAGTCAAGGTTTGGGGGCAAATAAACTGGTGGGATAAACATACAACATTTATGTAGCCAAGGAGGAGGCACTCATAAGGCCTGTGATGGAACAAGTCTAAATCATCAATTAGAGAACCATCAGGTTTCACCTATAATTGGCAAAGATTTTAGAACAAAATGCAGAAAATAGTAACGTCACTATAAAATTAGCAAATATATCAATGAAAAAAACACTGTTGCTGCAGGTGTTAAATGAGTATCAGATGTAAACCTTAAGCCAATAAAACACAGTGGGATCTTTCACTCCCCAAGAAGGAAGCAGTTTTTCCTCAACAAATGCCCGCAGTTTCTCCCTATTTGTAATCCACAAAACAACAAGCGCTCCGGCTGGATGGGCAAGTTCTTGCACTGGAAGATACAACAAATATCTGTTGGGAAGTGTAGGATACCTGTGGCATAAACATTTAAATGAATGATTTATTACTCTATAAGGTTCCTAACTAACCGACATAAGTTGAAAATTACAATTAAAAAGACGATGGACCGCGATGAATTCTAACCATAAATGGTTTAGTTTTGTAGACACAGCCAACTCATGCTTTACTCTAAGTTCATAGAAAAAACCAATACAGCCTAGACGCTCTATGGTCAGCTAAGGGTAACAATGATATCTGCACTACATTGGACACCATACAAGAAATTTGCTGTGGCAAAAAGAACGGGCTTCAAGAACTGGAGCACATATTGGAAAGTTATGGTAGCATGCAAGCATCACATTCCAACTCGAACGTCAACTAAAGAGCATAATATAGTTAGAACCAACAGCATGTACAGTAAGCAGAGTGCAAAACCAACCACCGTGATGTGAACCAATGCTTAGTCATAGCAGGTGCTGGGCCAAAGTACAGTAATGCTGTCACCTTACAGCAATGATTTGTGCAAATTCAATGGTAAATTACTATGGACACAAGAGACAATGACAACGCATTTCTATCATAGCTATGTTAGTGACATCAATGGTTCACTGGGTGTCCTAGGCATTCTAGATTTTATTTACTTTACAGAGAAAAAAAACGAAAATTACTGTTAAATACTTGCTCACTTCATATTCATAGATAAATCACATCCAAAAAACAGTAAGCTTACGCTTCTTTCTGTCGAACACATCCATTCTCCCAAGGCGGGTCAATAACTATAAGATTATACCCTTGATTTGGACTACCTAGAGAAAAAAGGGTAACACCCAATGAATTAGGGAATCAAGAAAAATGTGGAAACGCAATTATCATAAGCATAGAAATATGTGAGCATATTTAGCCATCATTGGTGCTACATTGTTACTTACAAGGAATGAGATCTCGAACCCGTTTGAAGTCGGTCTTTATGTCAACGGGTGACCGAAAGCATGAAAAGTCATTTCAAAATTAAGGACAGATCATTCAGTTATCTGAAACTATATGTAACAAAGAAAAAGGGTATTGATGTACCATCAAGAAGCAACTTTCTCTTGGTAAAATATAACGCCTATTCTGGAATTCTCCTTCCGCCTCGTCGATCCCTTCAACACTGATTATGCTATTAAATAGAGGAAATGATGTCTTTTGGGCATGAAAAGAACCTAAGATATTAGAATCAATAAACAATGATTCAGCATTACATCATGTACCTTCAAACATGGTAAAAAGGAATAAAATAATATGTTTCATTACTTTACCTTCCTCATTGCCCAGAACATGGGGTTTCCGGAAGCAAAGGGTGATCTCATAGAAAGGTGCTCGCCATGAGGTCCCAAGCTCAACAAATTATTCTCAGAACCACTCCCTGCATCAGGTGTGTGCTCGTTGCCTTTGATTGTCTTGGAAATGTACTCCAGTAGATGTTTAGACTTAATGAGTGATTCATGTGCTTTCAACAGTAAAGGCCTCGCTTCCTAGCAGAAGTTAACCACAACATCTTCAAGTTCAAGCACTAAACACTACTCACTACGTTTGCAAAACAAATTCCAGAGCTCTTGTCCACAATCTTAAACAAACATTATGTTTTCAATTGCCAGCTAAAGTTCTAAATCCCCTGGCAAGCTCTCAAAGTGAAGCCATGATGCATGATCCAAGTAAGAACTCAGTTACAGCAAGACTATCAGTTTGAACCAAATTATGTTACCATCTAGTTTTTTGAGGAATATGTTACCATCTAGTCAATTTAGTAGTATTATACATTGCCACAGTAAAGTAGTGTAAAACACATCACCTGGTGCCGGGCTTCAGCGATCTGCTCCATGGGATTGAGCTCCCTGGACTTCGGCTTCTGATTACGCTTGCGCTTCCTCAGCTTCTCAGGCCGCCCAATCTCTGGCTCGCCTTCCTGATGCTGGGGGCCGAAGCTTCGAGAGTAGTACGCAGAAGGGACGATGCGGAAGCGCTGGTAGCACGCGTTGAGGAGGCGGACCGGGTCGAGGAAAGTGGCTCCGGTGCTGGCGCTGGTGCCATCGAGGCGGTAGACGCCGGTGGCCTCAAACGACCGCAGCTCGTCGCAGACATCCATCTGCGGCGGCGGCAGCAAGGGTTTGGGAGAATCTCAACTCTCAACCGCTGGGTCTCCTTCCTTCGACCCAGCGCAGAGTGCCGAGCGTCGGCGCAACCGGCACCGCCACCGCCGACGCCCGAGTTTGCGGGGCCGCCTCCAGCCCTCCCTCCACCTCAGGTAAGCGCCGCCGCCGCCGAGCAGCCCAGGGCCGGGAGCGAGCGCGCGGGCTTGGAGGCACGCGCCGTCAGTTGTGTTGTCCCCACAAGTCAGATTCTCTACGAGCGAAACGTGAATTGGCAGTTGTCACAGTGGCCCGAAAAAAAAAAAGATTTTCTGTGCATCCGAGTTGTAAAAGCACGCGCGTGCCGCGTGCAGCGCCGCAATCCAAAGAAGCGAAGCAACCATCGCGAATTATTCACCATCGCCAGAGCGCCATGCCCGTCCCGCATCTCCTCTCGCCGCTGTCCCTACCCTCGCCGCCGCCGCCCCTCCTCCGCAATGGAGCGCCATGGCGGTGCCCGACGCTACTCCGTGCCGCCCAACGGCTCCCGCCTCCGCTTCACATGGGGCTTGCCGCGGCCCGTGGCGATGGCGGGAGGCGGTTTTTCGTCGGGACGCTGGGCTCGAAGGGCGCGCGAGCGGCTGGTGCGGTTAGGGTTTCTGCGACCTCCGGAGACGGTGGCGGCGGTGCTGGTGGGACGGGGATCGCAGCGGCAGCGGCCGCCACTGTGGTCTTTGCTGTGATGAACCGGGTGCTCTACAAGCTGGCGCTCGTGCCAATGAAGAATTACCCCTTCTTCCTCGCCCAGTTCGCCACATTTGGGTAATCTTGGTATTTTCAGTGAAACCTCAACGTCTGGTGTGTAATTGAGCATTTTTGGTGCTATATACAGAGTACTTAAAGGACTGTGTGTAATTCTAGTTTTTCTGGATTGATTAAATTTATTAGAAGTACGTTGATGGTTTTCGCTTGTCAAATTATGTTTCCTGGGGCTTATGAAGAGTAATGCTTAGATACAATTCAGTACCAGTAGAGTCCTTGCGTATTTCCTTTGCACAAACTGCTTTCTTCTAGCACTGAACTACTCGGTACTCACTTCATATTCTTTGCAGGTATGTCCTAGTGTATTTCTCAATTCTGTTCATAAGATATCGTGCTGGGATTGTCACTAGAGAAATGTTAGCACTTCCAAAGTCACAGTTCATGCTAATTGGTTTACTGGAAGCGTTAGGTGCTGCTTCAGGCATGGCTGCTGCTGGTAATCAAAGACGCTCCTACTTCGCCATTAACAACTCATTGTTAAGTTTCTGCATTGTAGCAGGTTCAGTAGTTGTGGTATTGTTTCTTCAGACCATAACTGAATTGTTTCGATATTTGTCTGTCCTCACAGCTATGTTGCCTGGGCCATCTATTCCAGTGTTGTCACAGGTATATGTGTACACTGGGTCACTTCTGATTACTTCATATGTAACGCTTTGATTGTGGGAGGCATGAATCATATGTTGCTTACAACTTTACATATAATCCTGTAAATGGTTGTCAAATGGATGCTGTAATCGCAATTTCTGTTTTTTTTTTTACTTAGCATTTCTCTTTAGATTGTTTTTTTTTTCATTCTAAGTGCTTACATTAGATCAACATTTAGATTACATAATTCTTGTAGCTAGGATGGTGGGCTAAGTGTTTCCACATGCTTGTTTGTGTTTTTTTTCACTGATCTATTAAATAATCATCATTATTATATAACAATTATATAAGATATTGTTATTTTTTTTGTATAGATCCGCTGGATTCATCCACCTTCATGAGTACTTTTCATGTGATCTTCCTATAAATTATCTAACATGCTTGCCATCTTTGTGTAGTCTTTTCTGGTTTGGCAGCTTATCTTATCTGTCCTCATATTGGGAAGGAAATATAGAGCAAATCAGATCCTTGGCTGCTTGCTTGTTACAACTGGAGTAATTCTAGCAGTGGCTGGGTGTGTATTGGAATAGTTGTCCTTATTTTGCTTACTCTTCTATTGCACTTCCATAACAAGCACTAAATAATAATGAATTGTTATCTATTATATTGTACACCATGTTCCTTTTTTTTAATCTGGCATGGTCATGTAAAGATCATGCTGATTATTATCAAAGCTCCTGATACCACTGGTGCATTTTAGGATAGGATTGTCAGGCAGTATAAGAGAATTTGCATCTGCCATTTCTGTTTGACTAAATAATCACAGTGACACACATTTCGTTCCTAGAATTAGTGGTCTAAATGTTGACCAGTAGATTCAAATTCAACAGATTTATTGTCTATTCCTAGTTTTCAGTGGCATAATTCGAGAATAAACTTGTTCCCACAAGATAAAATATATAAATGCTGAACCAAAATTCTTGGAAGAGTAAAAAATTAGAAAAATATTATGGTGGATCATTTGTACAGGATACCAACTTACCATTGTGGAGCATGTGTTAAACTCATGATTTGATTTTGAGTTTTTCTTAGTCATCCTCTTTTCTTGATGAATGCAGTGGAGCCAGTGATGGTCCGATTCTCTCTGAAGTCAATTTATTTTGGCCAGCAGTAATGATGACTTCAGCTGCATTTCAAGCTGCTGCTTCCATTATCAAGGTTGAGTGTTCATAGTAGTGTTGTGGTGGGATTTTCATGTTAATCCAACTATATATTTTTTTTGGCACTATTACAGGAGTTTGTTTTCATTGATGGAGCAAAACGCCTTGAGGTTTGTTTAAACCTAGTTTTTATGTCATTAATTTTCTGATATTAAAAACATGAATTATAACTTCTTGTTTTTTGTTTACATAGGGAAAGCGGCCTGATATATTTGTAGTCAACTCTTTTGGTTCAGGTTTCCAGGTAAGACAATAGAGATTCACTTTTTTCGATAACTGTAGGTTCCTAATCAGTACTGAAAATAGGAATGCCGGTACTATGACCTTCTTGGTACTCTATGATTCTTTGGAAATTTCTGGTGATCCTTGTACCATTTTGGCTTATGAATCATTTGGATTATCTTTTGCTCACTGAAAATCTTTGTTGTTGTGCCATACAGGCTCTTTTCATTTTCCTACTCCTTCCATTTCTCTCTAACTTGAAAGGGATTCCTTTTGCTCAACTCCCTGCATACCTAAACCGTGGTGCTGCATGCTTTCTGAATGTTGGAGGGAATCTGAAGGGTGAGTACTGTTTCTCATAGTACATTCAGGTGGTAAATAAGTGGAGCATTATCTCATATTGTGTAATTTCTAATATATGGTTGATTGGAGAAAAAAATTCCTGAGATCTTCCACATGTGAATATGATCCATCTCATTTTTTTTCGTTTTGGTATGATCAATGATATTATTCAGGTATGCATGGCATAAATGTATATCACTTTACTAGCTATGTCAAACTCAAAACGCTTGAGGCCTGCAGTCTTGACCATGATTGTCTATAATCTATGATGGAGATCATTTGCTAATGGTTTAGTTTTCAGATTGCCATGGAGCTCCTTTGCTACCACTTCTCTACATAACTCTGAACATGGCCTTCAACATTTCTATCCTTAATCTTGTGAAGATGTCGACAGCAGTGGTTGCTTCATTAACATCAACTTTAGCAGGTTATGCAGTTTGTTTTCCCTCTTCATATTTTAATGTTTAAGCAGAGTACTTGTGCACGGCCGCCAGGCAAGGGCATGTTTTATGTTTTTTTTTAAAAAAAAAATTGAGGTGCCATGCAAACCTTTTTGTGCAGTTGTGCTAGAACAGATTTCCTGATAAGCAGTTGACATACTCTATAACTCGATATTGCACTCATGACTCACGACAAAAACTTTAAGGAAACGAGCCCTTTTGACTTATGTTTGGTTTGTTGTACATTTTGTTAACACTATGCTTCCCTGCAGTACCTCTTTCCATCTACATCCTGTCGCTGCCTCTGCCATATCTACCCGAAGGAACAAATTTGAGCACATCTTTTTTGATTGGTGTTGCTACCTTAGTGCTCGGACTGCTTCTATACAATCTTCCTCAAAAAACAGCCAATCAAGTAAAGAAAGATTAATCTAAACCCATATCAGATATAAGGACAACAGGAAGCTATTGGTGCTCAACTAGGAAAAGGAGCTGATTTTGTTGACAGTGGCCGCACAATTTGGCACAGAACTTATGAAGAGCAGTGTTCTTCTGCTACAACTGCAAACATTTGCGGTGCAAACATTTCAGGCACCACCTGACTTGGAAGTTTTGAAACAGCAAGTTCTCATTTCATCTGTTAACAAAATCATATTGGATTATGCAGCTATCTGTTAGCTCTACTTGAGCGAATGTAACTGCCAAGTACTTTTAGGTGAGTAAGGCCTTGACAAATTCGTTGGTTGTATAATAGTTCTCACCATTTTTTTTGTTAATTCAGACTAACATGCCTGGCTTCATAGGATTTTATTCTGTAAATAAGTATATGTTCTTTTCCAATATATATCACGATTGTATGCCAATTGCCAACCATTTCGGGTGAATGCTAGATGCACGGACCATATCAATATAAATCTTTAAACGTAGAGCCTTTGTCGTTTCTGAATAGTATTCCTACCATGCAAGACTCATTCTCCTTTAGATCCACAGTGCATGCACGTCATCCGTCCGATCCTGTTTGAGCCATTCGATACCTCCCACGTCCACCCGAAGCGCCTATCCTGCTGCCACCGTTGCGGCGTTGCCTTCATCCTTTCCCAGACCCACTCGAAGGTTCTCGCCAACAGAAGGCGCTCGGACCGCCGCCGGTCCCCTCTCCCATCGCCCGCCCCTCTCTCACCTGCTCTCCCTGCTGGCCGCCGCCGCTGCGCTCGACGACAATCGTCTCTTCCTTCTCCGCACGCGGCGCTGCAGCCTGAGCAGGACGACACCGACGGTGCACGCCAGATGCTGTCAGACCGCGCGGTGCGTATCCCGCCGTCGGAACACAGCGCCGTGCGCCCTTGGTGCTGCAGGCAACGGTGCGACTCTGCATCACCAGCCTCTACGCGGCTCCGCCTTGGTCTCGGCGGCTCCCGAGATGTCGACCCCGTCTGCCATCTGCCTCCATCTACAGTTCCCCGTCTACCTCCAGTGCTACGCTGCTCTACTCATACCTTAATTTGATCTCTTCGTTCATACTTTTGTTTCTGTGCAAAAGATTTCGCCAATATTGATTTCATTCGTTGGATTTAAGCCTCAGACGGAAGCTTATGGTTCCATGCTGCTCACTTCAGCCATGGAGCGGGAGCCAATGTTCAGACTTCAGAGTATATGATCAGCAGGTTTCATGTTTCTGCACTCTTGGATACTCATATGGTGCTTTATTTATCAGGTTGTATTATAGATTCGTTGTACGATTATGCAGGCAATATGCTATTTGGTTGTAAAACAGACAGTTCCGATGAACACATATCTTCTGCAACACAACATTTCAGAGACGTGGCTTCTGATATGGGAGAGATATGTATTCTTACACTAAAGACTTCTCCTTAATTTCTTATCTTGCATCGGACAACTACACACACGGCATGCAATTTTTTACGAGACAAATTATGCCATATCCACTTTCGTAAAGTTACTGACAGCTATCCTCACAAGATAACACATTCACTACTGTTGTAAGACTGCACCTTGATCAGATGCGTGGACTAACAGTAGCCCAGCCTGCTAATGACAGGTCCCTAAACATGTGAACCACAGAGCAACACATGCACAAAAAAAAAATGATTATTGCCCCACCTGTGCTGTTATTACCTTTTAATCCAATCTATAGACTTCTTTGCTTTTGTTGAACCGGGAATGCACTGTTGGGAACCGGTATTGCACTGTTTATGGTACCAGGATCACCTCACATTTTCTTGTTCATCTACAGTGTCAGATCCCAGCCACAGTAAACGGATCCCGACCACAGTACTCAACCCGTTAGGGAACAGGGAAACCCGTTATGAAACAGTAAAAATCCATTATAGAACAGTGTTCTACCCGTTATCAAATAGTACATACCCGTTATGGAACAGTACAAAA
>DXKC01003149.1:0-12569 GCA_031170775.1 Cymbopogon citratus
AAGGTAGCGACCTAGCCTTGTTGGTGTGCCTAGAGACTTTAGCCTATTGCTAGAATTGTGTAGGTGGCTTGCATAGCCAGTTGAGCTAGTGCTAGAGAAGCTTCGCCTCTTTAAGTACTAACTAGTTGTTCTAGTGCTTTGCAAGAATTTTTTGTTGGCTATTCACCCCCCCCTCTAGCCATTTAGGACCTTTCACTTGACCCGTTAGTCCCGGTTGATAACACCAACTCGGACTAAAGGGAGACCTTTTAGTCCCTGTTGGTATCACCAATACGAAATAAAGGTCTCTCACTCGGGACTAAAGGACCCTCACCGGTGGATTCAAAAGGAGCGCCCAGGGCTATATCACATGTGTCGTGTAGTTGAGTTGGTAAGCAAGTTATGCTTGAGGTAAAAGGTCCCAGGTTCAAATCTCATGCACTTTATAAGTGAGATTCTAGGGTTTAAATAATTTTCTTCGTTTTGAGGATGGGCTTTAGTTACGGTTGCATGACTCGGTACTAAAGACAAGTTTTAGTCGCAAATTGGCAATCCAGGTTGGGAAAATAGAATGAGGGAAAACAAAGTGGTCCAACATCTCACTTTCTATTTTTTTGGAACAGAATGATACAATCCATCATTAACACATATTTCCTCACAAACTAATTAATAATTAGTACTAGTATGAGGGGACAAGATTATTTCATTAAATTTGAGGAATAATAGACTCATGATGCATCACTTCATATTACATGGGTTGATTCTGTTAGAATATAAGCTTGTCCAATAAAAAATTATGAAATTTTCAAAAAAAAATCAAAGGCTCATTCATGTGTGCAAAGAGGGGAGGTGGGAAACTCTATATCACACCACTTTTTTTGTGGAAGTGGTGATAGACACTTATATAAGAAAGTCTTCTCTGCTTCCCTAAGTCTAGTGTGAGGAGGAGAAAGCAAGCTCACATGCGCTCACTTTGGCTCACTAAGTGGCATAGGCACGCGACTATTGACCCGAAAATATCGTGCCAACACACTAATAAGGCCCTGGCGAGAATCGAAGAGCAACAGGAGGTTCCGAGATTCTCAAGACCTCGCAGGCAGCGCCGATTCACCGAGAAGCGTGCCAGCCAACTTGACCTGCAGTTGACAAGGAGATAAACGAGATCAAATTGTGGAACCTGCCGGTGTGGTTCCAGACAGTTCCGAGGTGTATGGCTAGACTATAGCCGATAGAATAAGGAAACTAACTAGAAAGTTAGCTCCATGCATTGTAATCATAAAAAGGATAAAGATGTAAACAGAACAGACTATAAAGATGCATAAATCTCAGTGTATATTCCTTAGCCGATCGTATTTAATTGTTATCAATTATAAGCAAATAGCGTGCAAGTAACATCATCGAATAGACGTGTAATACTCATAGAAAAGCAGTGACGCCGCTCTCCACAAAACAATACAACAACTCGCCTATGAATAGACAAATCTAGCCGATAGCCAATACAAGCACACTATTCGTGAAAGTATAACTGGATCGGCTAGATAGCCGATACATGGTCCATGAGGCAGAGATAAAAGCATGCTTAAAAGTAAATAAGCAAATCGATTAATTAAGACTAGTCTAATGGGCCGGCGGTCCTCGACTAACTTTTATTAACCTATCCACGTTTAAGACACTTTTAAACCCACAACATGTAACGATCAAGATTAGATAGAGATTGGCCGATAGAAGCATGATTCAAGCATAAAATAGATCTAAACATGATAATCACTTGAATTTAACAGGATGTGGCCAAATCTAATAATCTTAGATCGGGCAGTGATATTGTTATATTAAATAAACCATTAAAAACAGACAACATCGATAACTTAATGAATATACTAGCTTGCCAAAGCTAATAGAGCCGATAACTTGCAATAATAATTAGACAAGCCGTGACGCCGCTCTCCACGGACAATACATCAACCTAATTAATGTTCTTGCTGCAATACTTACAGATAAGCCGTGACGCCGCTCTCCACGAACAATACATCAACTCATCTATGAATACTACGAGTTTTGACAATACTTACCAGCAAACGGGTGCCGCTCTCCACGGACAATACTTGCCTGCCTGAAGGTCTCGTCGAATCTATGTTACGTTACTTCCTGCCCGAAGGTCTCGTCGAATCTATGTTACGTTACTCCTACTCCTACTCTTAAGGGGTTTACGGCGTGATAGCCGGTTTTGTATTGATCGTGATGATAAACATTACAATGGCCGGGGCTTTATATTTATAGCCTAGGCAAATAAGAGTTCTGATAAGAAACGACTAAAAACTAGCAAACTATGGAAAAATAGATAACTTGGACTCCAATCTTTTTCTTCTGTTGAAGCCCGACGTGTCTTTTTCCATCTGGCCGATCCGGATGTGGTTTCTTCCCATATTGGTGATTAGCCGATACACCTGTCACGATGTCAATTTGGCTTCTTTTGTTTTGGTCAATTGCCGCTTATTAACCTTGATTTGTTTCTGACACCTGGTCCCACGTACGATATTCTCCTTACCAAATTTTGGTGTCAACAGCGACACCTACAGGAATGGTAATTTTACAAGCGCACAACCTCTTTTTTAGAGTCGCAGAGTCCTAAACAAATAATTGGGTAAGCATATCTATGGAAACCTCATCCTTGTGATCCTGCAACGAGAGAGGACAAATAAGGTTTATAGAAAATGCACTTCACGCGACGACTGCTCTCAAACTCTGTGACTGATCGTCTTTCATCTAAGTCAAGCGACACTATGTTCCACCATATTTATCATCAAACTACTCCGAGCTCTTCCTCTCCACCACTCATCGACGACTTCGTACCACTACCAACGGTGTCTCCTGCAGACAAAAGGTACACGCACCGCAATCCAATATATTATTTTTCGTATGCTTGTTGTTTTGATCACGATGTTGTTCTTGTGTCACTGTTTGTGGATGTCCAATCTAACTAGTATGTTAGGGCTTCACAAGCTAGTATTGCAGATTGTCCTGATTTATGTTCTGGTTATTTACTTTCTGAACAGATTCCCCAAACCAAATAGTCCATTAGTGATTTCCCTTCGATCTCATGCATGGATACATCTACTACTAGAAGAATTTAGTGTATGGGTATATCTACTGCTATATTAGCCCGTGCAAAAGACTGCCTTGGTGCCATTCTGAAGAAAAGACTGTCTTAGTGCCAAATTTATCTTAGTCCCGGCTTGTTATGTTTCCTTTCTTTGGACTGTATACTAATTTCTTCTCGGTTAGTTGTGGTTATTTGCGCTTTGAGGTCCTTCCAGGCTTTGTAGTAGTTGTGGTTGGGCCTTGCCTCTAAGGTGATATAGAAGATATTTGTCACACCCGGCCTAGTTTGGATTTGGCCCATAGTGGCATGTGGAGAGTTTAGTCCCACCTTGGTTATTTAGGGTGGGATAGACCAACATATAAGGCTTCTAGAGTCCATCCCACCATCCCCGAGTTAACTCTTTTACGCGAATCGAGGACGAAAGCGTAAGTGGGATGGGTGGAAGGTGTGGTTCGCTCAGCGTGCAGAGTGGATCTTAGCCGTTTGGACTCTGGGGCGTTACAAATGGTATCAGAGCCGACCTTCGCAGCCATGGGGGTGTGCGGGCCAGGGGTGGCGGCCATGGTAGGTTCATTGCGCGTGTAGGCTCTGCGGGGCGCACGACATGGCACATGTGCCGACCTTGGGCGTACGGTCGCGTGTGCTAAGAGGGGAACGTTCCTGGTCTCATTTGCCTGACTACGGGTGTGTTGGGCTCGACGAGGACGTCGAGTTCTTTGAGGGGGTGTATGTCACACCCGGCCCAGTTTGGATTTGGCCCATAGTGGCATGTAGAGAGTTTAGTCCCACCTTGGTTGTTTAGGGTGGGATAGACCAACATATAAGGCTTCTAGAGTCCATCTCACCATCGCCGAGTTAACTCTTTTACGCGAAGCGAGGACGAAAGCATAAGTGGGATGGGTGGCAGGTGTGGTTCGCTCAGCGTGCAGAGTGGATCTTAGCTGTTTGGACTCTGGGGCGTTACAATATTAAACAATGAATTTGTTGTTAGTGAATCCCTTCTTGTTTGTGATGAGTGTCAAATGGAGGATACATGAAATCCTCATGTTTGTTTGTTTTTTTTATAATAAGATAACTAGTGGACTAACTTTTTGTTAAGAGTTAATTTAAGCTAAGTCGAATAAGGTTTATTGACTTAGATGAGAAGTGGGAAAAGTCGCTATATAATACATTGTATATAGTCACTCAAGCGATAAATACATACACACATATCCAGTGTAGATTTACCTAGATAGATATTGTAGAATTTGGGTGTGATGTAACACATAGAGAGGGAGGGGGAGACAAATAGGAAGCAAGAGGTGTGGTTTGTGTTTGCAGCCCCGGAGCAGTAGCAATAATAATACAATTAGTAAGTACCCCTCTCTATCGGATTTAGAAGTCGTTTTAGACATGGTTTGAGTCAGACATTGGAAATATAAATCATCAATAATTTTTAAATTATCGAGTTTGAAAATATGAAAATTATATGAGTAGATTTATCTTGAAAAATATTTTTATAAAAAATATACATATATCACTTTTTCATAAATATTTTTATAAAAGCAAGAGGTCAAAATTGTGTTCTAAAGACCGTGTCATTATCCTAGACGATTTCTAAATCCGATAACCGGTACAGAAGGGGGGCAAGGGATGGTCTCGGGACTAGGATCGAGAGAGATATTATGTGGTTGAGCATAGCTAGGCAGGCAGCGCGTCGTGGTCAAGGCCTCCGATCCGATGCCTCCCTCCTTTCGCTCTCTTGCTCTGCTCTCATGGGCAGGGCAGGGCAGGGGCAAGGCCATCATATCCCACTTGCATCTGTCTCCTCGTCGTCATCTCATCGCTGTCGTCTGTCTCCCAGCTCCCCCCACGTACAGTAGCGCATGATCGATTTCGATCGATCTCACGACTGTAGCTAGCTCCCTAACAGCACAGAGAGTGTAGTAAATCTCTCTACTTGGCCTGGCGGCTGGGCGCTGGCGCCTGTGTCTGGATCGATGTGTCCGTAATTTCCCCATGTCGTCTGCATATGCATGCTTGCTGCAATTGGCAAGGTTGAGCTAGCTGTCTTCCATGCCGTAGCCATACTACGGCCGTCGCACATAATCAGCACAGTATAGTAGCACTCCACTCCACTCCACTGGTATCTCTCCATCTACAGCTAGCTAGCTTGGGCCATCTATCGCATCCCTAAGACCCCATCCCCATCCCAATCAGCAACAAGATTAGATTGAATCAAAGCAGCAATTAAGCAGCAAGGTACTCCTCCAATCCGGCCGTGCTCTCATCCGATCCTAGCTATATAGCAGCAGCCCCGCAGAGTAGTATCTGACTGGCGACTGCCGCTGTCCGCGCCTTAGCATGCTGCATGCTCATGCCCCCATAGATCCATCCGAATCAACTCGATCAGTCGTTCACCACCCTCCGCCACCGGACGGAGTAGCAAGCAAGTAAACATCTGCTACTGGTATCTAGCTAGCTATACGTACATCGTCTATCAATGGCTTTCAAAGGTACGTATATATGGACATGCATATGTATATATCTCCATGGATTACTTTACTCCTTTTATACAAACTAATATAGCGCTACCTCGATCATAGCTAGATACTATGTATACGTACTAATTAGTTTATTATTAACCGCTTTGTTTGCCTGTTGCTGCATGAGAATTCTATTAGCTATATAGTACCTGCAATATGATCCTTTTCCTCTGCAAGATGCTACTTCCTTGGTTCCAATAAGTTCACCTGAGCTTTTCTAGGCACATGATATTATTATTTACAGATTGAATTAACACTGATCATCACCTAGATATATTCCCCGTTTTCCCTTCAGAATATATAAATTTGGTACTACTACAGAAGTCAAGAATGATAGCGCTAGCTAGCTTTGTTTTGATTGGTTCTGAAAATTCTACCTTATCCAAACCACCATCCAATATATGGACCCAGCCGGCCGGGCACTGTCAAGATCAAGCATCCTCCAAATTCATTGCTTCTTCTCACACGTGTGCGTCACTTAAACTTGGATTGGACGACATCCGCCAATTAGCAATAATTATCTTCAATTCCTTTCTCTAATAATCTGTTACGGGATGTACTATCTACCTGAGCATGTGAATACTGTGTCTGTCTTTGTCTCACATGCACCCATCTGCTTTTTTCGTCTTTATTTTACATGCATATATACATCCTTTTCATCTTTACTCTTGTTCGCCCCTGCTGCATTTTTCCCCTGGCTTTCTCAAAAATACATCCATCAAGCATCTCTCTTCTTTATTCTTCTTAACTAGCAAACATATATATATATGTGTGCATTACAACCGAATGCTCGAATACATAGCTTGCTGCATGGAAAGACATAGAGAGAGTGATGAAAAAAAAAATCCGACAAACATTTTATTATTGTAGTTACCTGAAGAAACTTTACACATGCAAGCATGCCTGCATATGCATGGATCCAACTGTCAAACACCAAACCTATCCAGAGAGCTATAGCAACGCCCTAAACATATGAATTTTTTTTTCTTTCCATTACTAAGGGATCGAAGGCCATGCTCACATGGAAATCGTCATTAGATAGAGGACACAGAGTTTTACATAATCTGGACATATACATAATCAAATTATTGTACCTCGTTTGTGCACGGCCTCTACTGCTGGTACTACTTTTGGTAGACATATGTCTGTATTATAAATATAAAATATCTTAATGAGAAGAGAGATAACATATTATGAAATTTCGTGTGGTGGCTTAATAACACTAGTAATCTCCCTTCAAAACACTACTCCCTCCGTCTCAAATTTTAAATCATTCTAAAAATCTTAAAGAGTCAAAGTTTTTTAAATTTAACCAAACTTATATAATAGGATAATAACATTTATGATATCAACTAAGTACCATTAAATTTTTTATTACTTATATTTTTATCGTATACATATTTGATATCATAAATCATTATAGTTTTCTCTAAAAGTTTTGGTCAAACTTGAAAAGCTTTGACTCTCTAAAATTTTTAGAATGACTTACAATTTGGAACGGAGGGAGTAGTAACTAATGAGAATATTTTGAGGGTGCTGCAGGACTTCCGCGTGACTCTCGTGGATCCCTTGAAGTCTTCAATCCAGACGCCCCTATTTCCTTTGATGTTGCCGCTTCAAATCGTCGGACCACCTCCCCGCCGTTCCTCCTCCCTCCTGCAGTTGCTTCTCATCCTAGCCTTGCCGGAGATGATGACGTGCACGAGGAGAAGGAGGAGAATGATGCTGATGTGGGTCGGGCAACACAGCGGGCTGCCGAGTGGGGCCTCGTCCTCCAGACTGACGAGCACACTGGCCGCCCCCAAGGTGTTATCGCACGACCCTCTGGCTCCAACCGCACTAGCGAGAGTGGAAACTCCATCGACGAGAGGGCTGTCGCTGGTAGAGCGCTCCCTCGAGTGTCCGAGGAGCTTCGCGCTGCACTCTCTGCGTTCCAGCAGACCTTCGTCGTGTCCGATGCCACTCGCCCTGACCACCCCATCCTCTACGCTAGTGCTGGATTCTTCAACATGACTGGTTACTCCTCCAATGAGGTTGTCGGAAGGAACTGGTTCGTCGATTTCAATTCTATTTCATTCCATTCCATGCCAATTTAATTTAAGGCATTGCACTTATGCCTCCACTATCTCTCAACTGCAGCCGCTTCCTTCAAGGTTCTGGGACCGATCCCATAGAGATTTCAAAAATCAGGCAGGCTCTCGCAGCTGGGTCAAATTATTGTGGTCGTATTCTCAACTACAAGAAGGATGGTACACCATTCTGGAACCTCCTAACCGTCGCCCCCATCAAGGATGAGGATGGCAGGGTCCTCAAATTTATTGGGTCAGCTTTTTCACCATATATATCATCATGCCACTTTGTAGTTTTGTTCAGAACTATAACTTAATAAACATTTGTGTGCAATATTGTGTCACAGGATGCAAGTGGAAGTGAGTAAGTACACGGAAGGTAGCAAGGATACAGCTCTTCGCCCAAATGGATTACCAGAGTCACTCATCAAATATGATGGTATTTTACTGGTAGTAGTTTTGCTTACTTTTTAAAAGAAAAGTTTTTACCTT
Organism: Cymbopogon citratus; assembly: GCA_031170775.1. NCBI lineage: Eukaryota > Viridiplantae > Streptophyta > Magnoliopsida > Poales > Poaceae > Cymbopogon > Cymbopogon citratus. The sequence continues at coordinate 8,166 of DXKC01003149.1, forward strand.
GCATGTCTATGAAAACAATAATATCCTTTGCAGCAAGACAGAAGGATCATGCCCGTAGCTCAGTCTCAGAGCTTCTACTTGCCCTAAAGAATCCACGGTCATTGTCAGAATCAAGAAACAATACATTAAAAAGGAAATCACAGGAATCAGGAGATGTGCTTTCAGGTGGAGTTCCCGGCAAGAGAAGCTCCGAAAGTGGATCCCGCCGTAACTCACGGAGTGGAATGAGAAACTCTCTACAAAAAATTAGTGAAGTGCCTGAAGGAGGGAATAAGACCAGGAAATCTGGTTTACGCTCCTTTATGGGGTATGATAATAAATCATATGATATAATGATAACAATTTCTTTATTTGAACATTTCCTTGTAGAGTCTCTACTATCTTTGCATTTGTTCTCACATTTAATTCGTTGTGCAGTCTTATTGGTATGGGGCATGGAAATGCAGAGAAAAACATTCTAAAACCAAGGGAAGATCCTCTACTTGATAGTGATGATGAGAGACCAGAAAGCTTTGATGATGATTTTAGGAGGAAAGAAATGAGAAGGGGTATAGATTTGGCTACTACACTTGAACGTATTGAAAAGAATTTTGTCATCACTGACCCAAGGTTACCGGATAATCCAATTGTAAGATAAAAGCTCGGAAATCTTCTACCTTTTAACATTGTTTTTTTTTCTTTCTATCAATATAGATATCAACCTTCCATTGAGCTGCACTATATAGATATCAATCTTCCATTGAGCTACACTCATTATGTTTTCGGGTGAATGTCATAGATATTTGCATCGGATAGCTTTTTACGATTGACAGAGTATTGTCGTGAAGAAATATTGGGAAGAAATTGTAGGTAAATTATGATACTAAACATTACATAATTCCATTGCTTTCAAATGTTCATAAACTACATATTATAGTGACTAATGAATTATTGAATCACTTCACCTATATATATGCTTCCCTTGCAGGTTTCTTCAAGGACCTGAAACTGACCGTGGGACAGTAAAGAAGATAAGAGATGCCATAGATAATCAAACAGAAGTTACCGTTCAGCTGATAAATTATACAAAGAGTGGTACATACTCTTTACATACTCCCATGTTCTTGTAAGATCATGATGCATTTCTATACCCTGAACATTTATAACATCAATCTAGTGTTCTATTACTGCATTAGCTAGTACTAACTTCTAACCGACAGAGGCTAGTAATGCGTAAATATATTTTTTTTCTATTGAAGTGAATGAAACTAAAATTTCTTATGGTTGTTTATCACTTGAGTAGGTAAAAAATTCTGGAACCTCTTTCACTTGCAACCTATGCGTGATCAGAAGGTATCATAATAAGTGATATGAGTTTTTTTTATACTTCATTTGGAACTATTTCATCTGATTTGAGATGCATCCAATTTGATGGTTGATTAGGGTGATGTTCAATACTTCATTGGGGTTCAATTGGATGGAACCGAGCGTGTTCGAGATAATGCTGCAAAAGATGGTGCTGTGCTGGTTTGTTTCTACCTTAATGGCAGCTAACATATATGGGTGTGCCCTCACAAATATCTAGAAAAATAAAAATAAAATGCCAAGTAACTTTGTCGTGACTGCTACATTATAAATGCAAGCCATGCATAGTGTAGTACCTACGGTGTTTATTAGCATTTGGCACCACCTAGCGCTTATTAAAGATTTATATATCTTAAGCCATGATGATCAACACCTCGGCTCATAGGTTAGTGGTATGTATAACATTCTAGTTTCATAAATGGCATATTTTAGGTTGTTCATTAATGCTTATTGTGTGTTTTAATTTTCATAAAGTGATTTTGGCACCTAACTTTTGTGTACCTTACTTTCTAAATTTTTCCTTGTCGGAAAGCATAGTTGTTTTATGCATTAACCTGTATTATTCATGTACCAGGTTAAGAAAACTGCAGACAATATTGATGAGGCTGCAAAGGAACTTCCGGATGCTAATTTGGTTTGTCTAAATAAATATTCATTTTGTATAATATAAAATTAAGTACGACTAGTCACTTCTAATAGAAATTTATGGTCATATTCAGAGACCAGAAGATCTATGGGCTAATCACTCAAAACCAGTCTTGCCAAAGCCACATATGAAGGATACCACATCATGGAGAGCCATCCAAAAGGTATGTTATACATAGTTCACAACATAGATACTTGCATGCAATTTGTGAGCCTAGTAGATGAAAGAAAACACACGAGATACTTGAGAAAGCAATTGGCATCCATTCTTCCATAGAATTAGGTAGTCTGCAATATTATATAACTAATTTGGAAACCACCCAAAACAAGCACATATGACATTTTAAGAAATATCCTAGATGGTTCATGTTATTTTTTCATGTAGGTTCTTGAGAAGGGTGAAAACATTAATTTGAAACATTTTAGACCAGTAAGACCCTTAGGATCAGGTGATACTGGCAGGTAAGTACTTCTCTATTATAGTGTAATGCTTGTTTGAGTTTGCATGAATCCAGCAGACATACTCCTTTCTAGTTTTTATTTCCTATTTACATTTAAATAGTAAACATGTGAGTTGTTGTTGAATTGTAGTGTCCACTTGGTGGAGTTGCTTGGCACAGGTGAATACTTTGCCATGAAAGCTATGGATAAAAGTGTCATGCTTAATCGAAACAAGGTATGAGCAACAAATTTCATCGCACATGGCATTTTAGTTACTTCCACATTTAGTTGTTTCTCTCTACTACATCTGATTCATCTATAAAACCTCTAGGTCCATAGAGCTACTGCTGAACGACAAATCTTGGATATGTTGGACCACCCATTCCTTCCGACATTGTATGCATCATTTCAGGTTTGTTTGCATAATGAAATTGTTTAATATATTAATACGATGCTAGCCCAAGGTTGTTAATGTTTGTTCTCCTTGATTTTATTATACTTTTTGTGGATGTTATATGGTTTCTATCATCTCAAAATTTTCATATATGTGTTGCAGACAAAGACACATGTATGCCTTATTACCGACTATTATGCTGGTGGGGAACTCTTTATGCTCCTTGATAGACAGCCTATGAAGGTTCTAAAGGAAGATGCAGTCAGGTGGGGATTGGTGATGACATTGAAATTGTTTCTTTTGCTTCGATTTAGTGAAAATTCTTTATGCTTCTCAATTGTCATTGATATGCTACTCCAAAATTTGTTTATTATTACATAATACAAATTGGTAGTTGGATACAAGAATGCAAGAAATATAGTTTGATGTAATTGTCCATGATTGTTGTAGGTTCTATGCTGCAGAAGTGGTCACAGCACTTGAATACCTACATTGCCAAGGTAATCATATATACCATACTAACTATATAAGGGGCCATTTGGATCGTGTCATTTTGAATTTGGAATCTACTTAATTAAATTAAGCTTTTTATTAGTTTGGAATTTGAGATTATCCAACTTTCCAAAATTCACAAATAAGCCTATCTCAAATTCAAATAGGGTGGGAAATGAGAAACGGATTCTATAGATCACCATGTTATGTTTGCACTCTCCAACTTGATTCCATTACAAGTATATAGCCTAGCTCAAATACATGCCTAAACTACAATGGATTCAATTCCAAAGATCCAAACGGGCCCTAAATAAAATTCTCTTTGGTGATGGTGGCTAGCATGAATGTAGTGGGTAGCCAAGCACAACCCAATATCCAATAAAAATATGATTTCGCTTGACACGATTATTTGCCAACATCTTGAATTATTGTTCTAGGTACGAATTTCACCATTCACTAAAGTGTTAGGTTTTAGCAAATAAAAAGAGAAACTTGAGATGTTTACTATTTCTAAGCATATGCTCCCGTCTTCTTGTCCTAGGTATAATCTACAGAGACTTAAAGCCAGAGAACATTTTACTTCATAGAGATGGGCACATTTCCTTGACAGACTTTGATTTGTCTTGCTTGACATCCTGTCGACCACAAGTAATGTCAATTCATTAATATACCTTACTAGACAATTTCATGACTATTAGTTTAAGTTGTTAGTCTATTTTTCGTAGTTGCACTTCATGATTGTTATTGTTGTTTGATAGGTGTTTCTTCCAGAAGATGATAAGAAGAAAAAGAGGAAGAAGAGCAGGAGCAATCCCATATTCTTTGCCGAGCCAATGCGAGCATCAAATTCTTTTGTTGGTACAGAGGAGTACATTGCACCAGTATGTACATATATGTTGTTACTTTGCTTTAATTGTGTGATGTTTCCTAACATTTTCATTTCTTGTTTCTATTTGACATGTGTGATAGTAATCATCATTTGTGGCATCAATCCTTTTGCATGTTGTAGGAGATTATTACAGGAGCTGGCCATACAAGTGCCGTAGATTGGTGGGCGCTAGGTAACTAATCTTGTGCTAAAGGAAACA
>DXKC01003152.1:0-15731 GCA_031170775.1 Cymbopogon citratus
TCTACCTGCAGGACCCCTTGTTCAACAGCGACGCCTACATGCAGGTGCAGGTCAAGCTCTTCCCCGCCGGCGGCAGCGGCGCCTACTTCAACCGCTCCGAGGTCATGCGCATCGGCTTCGACCTCAGCAACCAGACGTTCAAGCCGCCCAAGGAGTTCGGCCCCTACTACTTCATCGCGTCGCCGTACCCATTCCCAGGTAACAAGATCAAGAACCAAACAACTGGAGCAGTGAGGTTCTACATTAGTACATAGTACATCCGAGACGTTTGCAAACAGACACTTGACACCTGTAACGAATTCGAGTTTTGATTGTTGCAGAACACGAGCCATCGTCGAAGAGCAAGCGCGTGATCATCGGCATAGCCGTGGGCTGCGGCATCCTGTTGGTTGCGCTCGCCGGAGCGGCGGCCTACGCGTTCATTCAGAGGCGGCGAGCGCAGAAGGCGAAGGAGGAGCTTGGCGGCCCTTTTGGTAAGTTTTGTGTCATGTTCAGTTCATCTGACAATACAATGCCGCACACACTGACGTCAACTACAACTGCGACTGCGGCAGCGTCGTGGGCTCGGAGCGAAGAGCGTGGCGGCGCGCCGCGGCTGAAAGGGGCGAGGTGGTTCTCGTACGAGGAGCTCAAGAGGAGCACCAACAACTTCGCGGAGGCGAACGAGCTGGGCTACGGAGGGTACGGCAAGGTGTACAGGGGCATGCTGCCGACCGGGCAGTTCATCGCCATCAAGCGGGCGCAGCAGGGGTCCATGCAGGGCGGGCACGAGTTCAAGACGGAGATCGAGCTGCTCTCGCGCGTGCACCACAAGAACCTCGTCGGCCTCGTCGGCTTCTGCTTCGAGCAGGGGGAGCAGATGCTCGTCTACGAGTTCATGGCCAGCGGCACGCTGCGCGACAGCCTCGCCGGCAAGAGCGGCCTGCATCTCGACTGGAAGAAGCGGCTCCGGGTGGCGCTCGGCGCGGCGCGCGGGCTGGCCTACCTCCACGAGCTCGCCGACCCGCCCATCATCCACCGCGACGTCAAGTCCAGCAACATCCTCATGGACGAGCACCTCACCGCCAAGGTCGCCGACTTTGGCCTCTCCAAGCTAGTGTCCGACAGCGAGAGGGGCCACGTCAGCACACAAGTCAAAGGGACACTGGTAATTTCCCTCAGGCTGACACTGCATCCGGCCAGTCATCTGCTACCGCCGACGACTGACTCTTTGGTCACCTGACCTTGGCACATATTGATTGCTTCATCCATTCACCTGCAGGGCTATCTGGACCCTGAATACTACATGTCTCAGCAACTGACGGAGAAGAGCGACGTGTACAGCTTCGGTGTGGTCATGCTGGAGCTGATCGTGGCCAAGCAGCCGATCGAGAAGGGCAAGTACATCGTCCGCGAGGCGAAGCGGCTGTTCGACGCCGACGACGCCGAGTTCTGCGGGCTCAAAGACATGGTGGACGCGAGGATCATGAACACCAACCGTCTCGCGGCGTTCGGCAAGTTCGTTCAGCTGGCACTCAGGTGCGTCGACGAGGTGGCCACGGCCCGGCCGTCCATGAGCGAGGTCGTCAAGGAGATCGAGATGATGCTGCAGAGCGAGGGGCTCAGCAGCGCCTCCACGTCTGCCTCGACGTCCGCGACCGAATTCGACGTCACCAAGGGAGCTCCTCGCCACCCGTACAACGATCCTCTCCCAAAAAAGGATAAGGACGTGAGCACTGACTCGTTCGACTACAGTGGGGGATATTCCTTCCAATCCAAGGTCGAACCGAAGTAGCTGGTTTCTGGATTGATTTTACTATGTTCTTCGTTCGGCCTTTTCTTTCTTCCCCAAGTGGCTTACGAAATGTAGAGATACATGGACAACCGTATTTTGTTGTATTTTGCTTAATACTTGGGGGAGACTAGTGTTTTGCATGGTTATGGTTATACTAGGAGAGACACATCAAGGGCAAACCCTCATCTGCTTAAGTGCTGCTGACTGTTGTTTACGGACTAGAGGAATATCATACCATAGAACAAAGATGGCAACACTTGAGCCCCTTCGCTACGCAATTCCATCAGCACGAGCAAAGGGATTTCCTGGCCACTCCAAGTCCAAGAGGGCCTATTTGACTCTCGTGTGGCTAGGTGTTTCGCTCTCACTGCTTTCACTAAGGAGATCCAATACATACACCTAATAACGACTGCCAGTTTGATCAAGCGCCTCCTGAAACACGAGCTACCAACCGACCAATTAGACTCCTTACCTTAATTCGATTTCCTTTCCGCCCAACAAACAGCGCAACTCACTGTTTGAATTGAGCACCTTCCCCCTCGCGCAAATTGAACAGCTCTCTATCCAAAAGGGAGAATTCAGAGAACATGTGAAGCAAACAGACTTAGGGAAAGTTGCCTCGAACTGGGAGAGATCAGCACAGGTTACAATTTCCACACATGCACCAACACCAACTTCGGAACATGACAGTAAGTCACATAATATGTTGTGCCACAAAAGCTAGTGTTAAGTCTACATCACCTAAATTCTAGTTTCCAGTTATGAATGTATAGAAATGTCTGAATTTGCACCATGTGCACATTTCATTCAAAAAACAATGTCAAAAGGGAATACACACCGTTACAAAGTTGCAGTAACTTTCTCCGTAAAATTAGTAGTCAAAATTTTCGATCACAGATCCTTCTTCACACCTATTGATCTAGAATGTGTGTCCAACATCCATTGCTTATAATTTGTGTACAGAGCTAAGATGACAAATTGTGAAAAACAGACGAACATTATCAGTGCATCAAAGAGGAAGGGATACCTCTTGGGAGGCTCTATTCGCAGGTAGGTTATGTGAAGTAGAAGTGAGCATAAAAATGGCAAGCTAAGAACTAACTTTGCCCTGCATGAAATGTTTGATCTCTTTCCATAGCTTCCGCCAGGTGAGTAGTATATAAGAAAGAATAGGCCAAGAACAGCTATATACTGTAGAAGAAGCTGATCACGGCAGATAAGTGGGTACATTGAGAAAAGGGCAAAGTACACAAACCATCCGTACATTTGAGGTTCTTCCAGTGCTAAAAGACTTGCAGGTAAAAGAGGAAGCAAAATTGATTTCTCATGAACTGGACATGGAAACCAAAGGAGAAAACAGAATTAATATACTTGCAGCACAAAAAAAAAAAGAGAACCAGCCAGTTTATAGTAAAGCATACCTTGGTATGAGAATAAATAGAAAGAGAAAGAGCTGTTCATCAGAGAATAAAGGAAGCCAAGATTACTTGGAGACTTGACTTGCTGAACGAATGAAGGCAAGAAAGCCAGTATGGTAGCAGAGAGACTCATAAGTTTCAGAGGCTTTATTGCGAACAATTTCTTCCACTTGATAACAACTGATGTACTACACCAGAAATTTGCAACATAATCCTCATATATGCCTCTCTCAAATGGAGCTAATCGAGAGATCACCTGATATTACAGAGTTCATAAGTTCAGTATCAACTGAGAAGCAGTGTAGTAAGTCTAAAAAAATATAACAAGTTTTATGATGGGGAATAGCACCAGATAGTTGAAAACAAAACTCTACTAGTTGTATTGATGTAATTCAGCAATATAAAATGGTTTCCTTGAGAGGTTATAATTGATCATTACCTGTAGAGCAGCCTCGTAAGAATGCAAAAATGGCCACCAGACAAGAGCAAAAGTCCCCAAGACCACGAAAGCAAGTTTTGATACTTCAACTATAGGATATTTTCGTTTGAGGCACTTCCCCAGAAGATGGCTAAAAATAGCTGGTGCGAAGTACATGCTCATCTGCAGCACATCATAAAGTTGTAAGATACATAGAAAAGTCATGGGATATTAGAACTCGAAACCATATCCAACAAATTCTTTGTATTGATAAGCATAGGTGCCCTATATTAGTCACTTGGAAGGGTCATAAACATTATAATAGACTAAAGTTCATGTACAGATTGGGTATGTGTGCAACTGTGCATGTGTCTCATTGTGGCTTTCCCATGATCTCATCAAAATAATTGATAGGATGTAATGAATAATGATGCCCAGTTCCCACTCGATGGGTATTGCCAATTTGAGTGAGCTGATAATCCAGTAAGTATGATGTATGAATCAACAGTTGAGAACTAATACTGCATCTTCTTCTTGATATAATGATATGCACCTCTCCTGTGTGTTCGTGAAGAAAAAAAACTAATACTACACCAATACATATGCATGTCTTATGATAGCATATTGTATTAACTATTGTTTATTATTTTAGGATGAAATGTAAAAAATAAAAAATATATAAAAAAGAAAGAAAGATAGTATAGTCCACAGTCCAGCATCACATCTTAACAGTCCGTCGCCAATCACTATTTACTAGGACTCGAGCATAAAGGTAAAGAATAAAACTAACAATTTTGTTGGCTGTTGATGCAATTTTCAGTTGGATCATACGGTCTGCTTTGTATTCACAGTGACCAACTCTTGATCTAACTAAGTATCCACCACAGGATCTACTGTTTCACAACATTGTGTAATTGGAAAGGCATTCTCAAGGACGTTTCATGCTTGATCGTATATGTATGGTAACAAAGCTTATGAATGACCGAATGAACATAATTTTCTAGACACAAGGCAACCTGTTTGTGGTTGATTGCAAGAGTGAAGAGAGCTGCAGCAACAATCTCATTCCTCGACAGAACACCAGCAATTGCTCCAAGCGTAAGTCCAAGACTGATGCAGTTATACTGTAATACAACACCAGTTGTTAGCATAAAAACAAAATGCAATGCAATGCAAAGCACTCTGCTGGTCCGCGCACTTGCCCCCACCTAAATCACACACATTATTAGTTAGTGCAGTAAAACTCACTTGAAAATGGCCATGATCGATCAGTACCAAGCAAGGACTGATCAGGACCATGGCTAGCAGCCACATCCACCCCTCCCGTCTCTCCTCTCCACCGATTCCAAGTTTCATGTACGCCCACACAAGCCACAAAGCAGCAGGGAAGAACACCAACAGATCCGACGACAGCACCGTCCACCGCATCAGCAACTTCCTAGCGGACCAAATCAACAGCAAGTCTTATCAACAAATGATTTTCCACGCAACGAACAGGGAAAAAAAAACTACCGGGAGAGGGCGCGTACGATTCCACGGATTCGTAGCCACGGGAGGAGCGGAGCGCGACGGCCTCGGGGAGTGAGGCGTTGATGATGCGGCCGTGGAGGAGGCTCTGGTAGGCGGAGAGGGGCGGGTAGTCCAGGCCCCAGTAGGCAAGGTCATTGTCGGAGGTGTTGCGGTACCAGTCGGAGGGCGCGAGGTGGAGGGTGAGCTCCATCCAGTGCCGCTGCGCCTCGTAGTCGCCGAACTTGGGCGCCGCGCCCTGGCCGGAGTAGGGGCCCACGGAGACCAGCACGCGGACGAGGAGCGCGGCGAGCGAGATCAGAACGGCCGTGGGGACCGGCGGTGCCGGTGGGTGCCACGGAAGCCGAGCGGCGGCTACCGGCGGATCTGGAGCCGAGGCGCGGGTTTTCCTCGGCTTCGCCATCGGCAGCGTCTCTGTGGATCTAGGAGATGGCAGGCCGCCTGCCCCGAGTCCCCCGCCTGACAGTCCCAATGCAAAGACGTTGGATGACCGGACGAGAGAGATGGTGCAGGTCGTATGGGCCTAGGCCCAGCCCAAAGCGGTGTCTCCCTTTTTTTTCCTTAATTTTTCTAAATATGTTTATTTATTTATTTATTTAGGGAATAAATATGGTTAGGGCCTGTTTGACTCCTTGGAATTGAAATAATTTAATTTATTCTTATTTAGACACCTATTTGAGCTAACTGGCTAATCTCAACATACCAAGGAGATAGATGGTGCCTAAACAACAGCCCAAAGCCGTTTATTTGAGCCGAATCTCAACTGTCATGTGTTTTCATCAATTCTATAAAACACGAGTAGTAGTTCCACAAAACATTTTTCAAAATGGCTTCAACTCTTTTAGAGAAGCTACTTCTTCAGAGGAGCCATGAGTAGAGCTATTGTTGAAGGAGTTGGAGATTTTGGCAAACAAACCTATTTATGTTGAAGAATATAGAAGTAAAGTTAAAGAAGGTTTTTGAGACTTTTTTTTAACAAATCTCTATTTCTATTGGTTAGGATAGATATAAAGGGACATTTAGAGTTCCTCTAAGCTGTTGTTAAAAGTTTAGTCAATCTCACAAAAAATATTAGTTTATCGGACCACATAAATTAGCTAAAATTCTCATTAACTTTAGCCAACTAAACTCTAGATCATGAGATTCAAATAGGGGCTTATACATATTTACATAAGAAGTGTTTTCCGTACGTGTCAGTGTGTTTAGTTGGCCATACGTCCTCTATTTCAAATATCATCAGTTTATTTTTAGCTAAAAACTCGACCCACATAAATTATCTCGCAGGGAATGTTCTTAACGTGAAAATGCCAAATCTTTCGCCATCCCAAGCCATATCCAAACGCACCACAACGGCAAGAATTCGCACGGCCACGGCGAGGCTGCATGGGCCCTATCTGCAAAAACCTCCACCGGGCCACCCCACTCCAGTACCCCACCACCACCATGGCCCAGACTCGAGCCTCTCGAGACATAGAGGTGCGCCTCCTCGTGACTCGTGAGCCGTCGTCCTCGTCCTCTTTGCGGTGCGCAGCAGGTTCTCTTCTCGCCTCCGGCCTACCCCTCCCTCCCGGCAGCTTCTCTTTCTCTCTCTCTCCCCCACCGCGATCGGCGGCAAAAGCCGATCGTCCCACCCAGAATTTCGCCCCTTCCCACGCACCTTTTCATCCATTTCCCCCCGCCAAGAGCGGCTAGCATCCCGCCCTATCATCGCGCCGGCCTGCCGGCAGGCCTCCTCGCACCCTCCGTCCCAGGTACACTCCACACGCGGCTCCCTCCGCTCCCCCACCCGCCCCCCCCCCCCCAAAGGTCTCTCAGCTGGTCCCCGTCCGGTCCAGTACAATCGGCGCCGGCTCGATTGCCCGACGCCGCCAAGTCCGTGCGATCGGCTTGTTGGGCGATCCTGATTGGAGTCGTGGGACTCGTCGGGCCAGCCAGATGCAACGGGAGTGGAGGGGTTACCTAGGGTTTTTGATCGCGACTGGGGATGCAGGTCGGGGACTTCGCTGCGTGCGAGTTTGGTGGGGGGAGATTGTGATGGTGTGAATGTTTGATCGCGGTACGGAAAGCGATGTCAGACTGGGTGGGGGTAGGATTAGCCCGGGGTCATTTCAGGTCAATTATTAGGTGCTGTACCGTGATAGCTTCAATCATCTGCGGATCTGAATATCTTGCTTGCCCCAAGGTCAATTATTTGGCTTGTTGGCATGTTGTTTGGTGTACTTGGGCCAAGTACAAGCCAAAGAAATTCCTAAGCAAACTGAGATATTCAAGCATCAGGCCTGTACTTGGCCTGATGGCTCTGACATACCGGCTTTCACCTAGGTACCTAGCCTGCCTCTTTGCGCCTCTCATTGTAGAGACTCCACAGTCCACATGACAGTTGAGGTTAGTGCAACTTTGTCAGGGTAGCAGTTATTATGGCATAATGTGCCGGTTTCTAGCTTCGAAGAATGTATTGACTGAATGAATACCTTGAACCTGGCAAAAAAAAAAAATTGCTGATTTTTTATTGCCTCAGTTGCAAAGATGTTGAACCCACATTGATCAAAGTATTCCTTGCATATGACCAATCACCAAATGCCACTGACACTAGTTATGTTTGCTCAGTTACATTATGTTCACATGACCTCTCGATATTTTAACATTGTTTAATTGAACTTCTCTTTTGTTTGCAGAGTAATGGATTAATGTTTTTAACAATGTGATGAAAGGTACCTAAAGGGACTTATGGGAAAGAAACAAAAGCTTGTTCACTGTTCTAAAAAAGGAGATTTAATCTGATGCAGTCTCAAAAGAGCAGAGTTTTGGGAGCAATGTCATCCGCTTTGCCTATTCTGCCAAATCCTTTGAAAGGGACCTTCCCAAGGCCTTGTAACCCTCCACATACTCCTATGTCGAGGCAGCTGCCCGATGACTCTATGCCCTTGCGTAATGACATACATCAGTCTGCTAGCTTGCACCCAAGAGCTGGTGCTATCGGGGCACCATATTCAGGCTACTCTGCTAGTCCACTTGATTCTGTGTCTAACCATGATAGCCAGTCAATGGTTGCACCGTATATTTCTCAGTCATCCAGTTTTGAAGCTTTCCAGTCTCTATCTGATAATACCCCAGTAACACACACTGAGGCAGCCTGGTTCACATCTTCTATGGATGTTTCACCACTCTACACAGACAATATTGCTGCTCCTGATGATAATCAAATCCAGAGTATACGTCCTGCTATGGCATCTGATGAGACTGCTAAACAAAATGATTGGTGGGCAGATATAATGAACGATGATTGGAAAGATATTCTAGATGCAACAGCTACTGATTCACACTCAAAAGTACGCAACTGCAGAACCATGAGTAAACTTGTAGCTCCATCTTCTGTTCTGTTTGTTTAGAAATGCTCTCTTCTTTATTATTACATTAATTCTGACACTAAACCTGCTGTTACGTTTGTGCAAATATTTTATGTATTTTAGTCATTGAAACTGAAGGGTTTTTTTTTTTTGCACATACAGCTGAGACATCTGCAAATTAAGGTTCCGTTACCCCTTATGAAAAATTGAGAAACCCTAATGTTGTGCAAGTAATTTGGTCTAGCTCCAGGTTGTAATTGTTTAAGATTTCCTATTGAATTGGCGATGAAGATAACAGAAATGATAAACAACATATTTCATTTGCGTAATGTTATTGTTCATGTTAGATTGCAGAAATGATTCCCAAGTAATTTGGTCTAGCTCCATGTTAGAATCTTTTAAGAACTTTTCATGTTATTAACTCTAAATGGTTACTGCTGGAAAATTAAAGTGCTGTTGCCTCATCTCCTCTTTGTTACAATATAGGCATCAGTTGTCTTTGTTTATGATAATCGTAGGCTTGTATCCCTGTAATTTTTGTGACACTAGCTGTAACGACTTATGTTCCTTGTATGACTGTTACTCCATTCTGTTATAGGCCATGATTCAAACTTCCAACTCAGCTACATCACTACCTACAGTAAACCAGGCAGCTTCATCTCATAGTATGGAGATTTGCCCTGTTGCTAGTCCTCCCAATAGTAGCAATGCTTCAGTTGCTAAACAACGGATGAGATGGACCCCAGAACTCCATGAATGTTTTGTAGATGCTGTAAATCAGCTTGGCGGTAGCGAAAGTATGTCTGCCCTCTTGTCATTTTCTCTCAAATAGTTCAAGTTTTGAACCCTATATCACATAATTTAATGCATGTGTTCTTTTCTCTTATTCCTATTCAGAAGCTACTCCCAAGGGTGTGCTAAAGCATATGAAAGTTGATGGTTTGACTATATATCATGTCAAAAGCCATCTGCAGGTTTGCTGTTTAGCTTTCTAAGTAGTATCCATGCCCAAAGGGGACCATTTCATTTTCTTATCTGAACTGGTTTGTGTTGCAGAAGTACCGCACAGCTCGCTATAAACCAGACCTATCTGAAGGTTTATCTAGCCTGGACTCTTCCCAACCTATCTTCTCTGTGTTATGGATTACATTTTGCATGGAAAATGTCTAGGGGTCATGAAGCTTTCATCTTATTTATTTATCTGTGTCATGATAACCATGTTGTGAGGAATTCTGTGTGCAGACAGGATGCATACGTGTAGCAATATCGAAATAACTGTGAATTGTTCGTGTTAATGTTACACTTTTGTAACTCATTATGCAGGTACGTCGGAAAAAAGGACAGCCACTGAAGAGCTGGCCCTGGACCTGAGAACGTGAGTGAATAATTACTGTATGTAATCACTTTATGGTGTGCTATTTCTATTTGTCTCATTTGGTGGTAACTGGTATCATGTTGCTATGTGATATATTGCTTTTACTTTGTATCTAGAGTTCTAGACATAGGGTATATGTAAGTGCATATCAAAATCTATGTATCTTGAAAAGCCAAAATGTCGTATAATTTGGAATGGGGGGAATATGAATTAAAGAAAATTATTCTTTGTACATCTCTTGAAATGATGGCAGAGTATTTAAAGTATCGTCTTTGCCATTTGGATTGGTAGTTACTTGCAGGTTTATGCATGTCTAACATGATGATTGTGATTTAAAGGAATATGCTTTGCTTTTTGTTCATAATGATACTAAAGTGTGTCTGGGCATGTAAGGTTTTCTGCTCTAGAACTGATCTATTTCCAGACTGTTCTAAATTGACACATTTGCATTCATTGATTTGCATTATTTACCATGCACTAAAGAATTGTGAGGGCTGTGAATTGCCTACAAGCCGTTTCAATTCTATTCTTGATGGGCCTTATTGCAATAGAAATGCTTTTATAAATTACAATCATGGTCTTATATTTAACAAGTGATAGATACTCCGAGCATAGATCATGCTCTGTGTAGATGCCTTTGTCAACACCCTCTTCTAGTTCTGGAACTTGTCATGATGTGTATTGAGCCCGTTGCATTCACTTCTTTTTTTGTCCTATATGTTAAAAGTGCATCATGCCATCATCTTTGTTGGTTCCTTCTTGGAATACTCTTTCATGATATCGGGCGTTCTTGTATAGGAGCATGGATCTTACTGAAGCGCTGCGCCTTCAGATGGAAGTCCAGAAACGTCTTCATGAACAGCTTGAGGTATTATTTCTTAATTTAGTTGGTTTTGATTCCATAAATGTTTCTTCTCTTAACATGATGCAGCATGTGCCTGACATTAATGCCAATGAGGCTCACTTTATCCTGACACAATAATATAATCCTATATTGCAGATTCAGAGAAAATTGCAGTTGCGAATTGAAGAGCAAGGAAAGTATCTGCAGATGATGTTTGAAAAGCAGACTCAATCTAGCACGAAGAAAGTCCAGGATCCATCCTCAAGGGATACAGGGGCAAAACCATCGTCTACTCTGAACCAGTCTGCAAACAAGGATAGTGGTGCAACCATGGACCCAAATAAAACTGGAGACAGCGCAAAGACTGCAGAAATGGGAGAGCGATCATCTGGATTAGGTGTCAAACAGAAACTTGTAGAGATCGAGTCTGATACTGAAGGAGACACAGACGATGAATCTAAGATCTCCCATGAGAAGCGGCGCAAACTACAAGATAGTTAATTTATCGGTTGCACCATTCAAATATAGCTGTTCAACCCGTTGGTTGGTCTAAAATTGGTATCATCAGTGTGTGGAATTCTACTATTGATCTGTATGTCTATTGATGAGTTGTACCGCTCTTTAGTTAGCTATATTTATATTTATGAAGGATCCAGAGGCTGCGGAAAAGAAGAACCTCACTTGTAGCCATGTTTATAACATTAGCAATAAGGGTTAATCCCTGAAGTGAATTAAAATAAGGCATTGCTCTATTTGGATTTCTTCTGTTTGGGTGGGTGAAGCGGTCACCGGGATGATGTAGATTACCTGCATGAATTTATTGGAATCAAGCCAGTGCTTTTCCTTAGCGGCATAGGAACCAAATACCAAAACACAGCATTATTTGATAACGCAAACTTTTATTTAGAATTAACTGTACATGGATTTGTTTGGTGTTGTTTGGGTCTGTGGGAGATGAGGGAGTGATGGGTCTGATGGCTATACTCCCTCCGTCCCAACAAAGGATGCTATAGGATGTGTGTAGGATAAACTTTTTCAACTTCAAAGGTTTATAGAAAATATGTATTAACATTTATAACTTTAAATAAATTTATTATGAAAGTATATTCAACTATCAATCTAATGATACTAATTCTGCATTATAAATATTAATATCTTTCTATATATAATTGGTCAAAGTTTAAAAAAGTTAACTTTTTGGAATCTAGAATGATTTTTATTTTGGCACAGAGGGAGAATTATAATAATATAAACGTAAATTTTGGCACCTATGTCAACCAGCAACCTTATCCATATCGATATATATTTTGTTATCCACCTTAGCATACCAAATGATGCACTAAAATTTATTTTAGTATAATCTATCCCTTCATAAAAGTAAATATACATCTAATATAATTCTAAATGACTCATGATTTCTGTAACAATGCGTGGGTATCCTTCTGCAATAGAACATTGCTAGGATGATGTTAGTGATGATTCCGTTGTTGAAGTTTATCATACACTATGACCTGAAGTAAAGAGTTCTTGTAGAACAAAGTAACATAAATTCCTACAAATAGATTGAGAATTTGTGGAAATTGTAGATTTGTGGATTGCATGATATGATTCAATAAAATGCCTATATAGTTGGATTGTTGATGTGGATAGGTTGCATATTGAGAGAACTCTAGTGAGGATTTGCTTTACAACAGTATAGGATATATGGTATGTGTGATTTTTTTTCCACTTTTAAAGAGATAAGATTGAGTTATTTCTATACATGAAGAGGGGGTATGTGCCCCTGCAATCATAAATAGTTATATGGACTCCATTTGGTGTTTGGTGGAGAAGCATCTAAACAAGAGCATCTTAAGTGATATTTCTCAAAATTCCTTGAATGAAGTAACTAGGTTATAGTGAATAACAATTGGTAAGGTCAATTTGTGGATGATGTGGATCAGTGGGGCTTTTATAGTGAATAACAGTTGGTAGGAAAATCTTAACAACATCTAATAGCATACTTATACCAATCGTATCTTAGATTCAATATTTTATGAGTTATTTTTATATTGGACATTAAATCTTACTATGAATTTACTACATAGTGCAATGTGTCATCAGTCTAGTATATGCCATGAGATG
Source organism: Cymbopogon citratus (assembly GCA_031170775.1). Classification (NCBI taxonomy): domain Eukaryota; kingdom Viridiplantae; phylum Streptophyta; class Magnoliopsida; order Poales; family Poaceae; genus Cymbopogon; species Cymbopogon citratus. The sequence continues at coordinate 12,828 of DXKC01003152.1, forward strand.
TATATGCGACTTTAGTGTGAGAATGAACTATCGAGTCACTTTATTTCATTATCTACTCCATGTCTTCGTGTCTCATGCGTCAAATCTGGACATATGCATACATGTATAAGGTCAGGGCATGTGCCCCCCCCCCCCCGGGGCACCCAACACGGTTCTTATTGTAACGTAAATGTAGAGGCACAAAATGAATCATGGATATTTTGTTTTATTGCAACGATTAATTGTATGTTTATATACTCCCTCCAATATGTTTTCTTAGGTGTTTCCATGTTTCCAAAATGGATCAGTACATTACGATCACTTGTAAGTTTTGGTATGTTCTACCACCGAGCATTCAAGTCTTGACATAATCCAAAATGTTTTTTCTCGCATGCAAAAGGCCAGGAGGGCATGACGCCTGACAGAATGTTAATTATACTACGCTGGTGTCTTGGTATCTTCATTACTAGTTCTACGTCTAAGAAAATGGGCTGGATGGAGTACCTAGTAAATAGACATAGGTTAAAGCTTGTGATACCATCTGGGGAGGTCCGTTTGGTATCCCAAAACTGCTTAGCAACAGTCGGACAAGTGGGTAATGTTGGGGTGAACCAAAAAAGTTTGGGTAGAGCTGGATCTAAGTGTTGGCTAGGTAAACGCCCCAGCAACCAAATCTTAAACAGACAATACCTATTTGTGCCCAGGAGGCTAACAAGTATTCCCTTTAGAATACCTAAAGTATGTTTTACTTTTGTAAATCTACGAGATCAATAAAGAACCGTAGTTTCACCACACTTTGAAGCTTCCTCTTTTAGTCAAGTTTAGTACTGCCTCTAGCCACTAAAACCTGTTATGTTTTTTTACGAATAAAAAACATGTTATGTTTAACTTCACACAATCTTCAATGCATATCTTTGAGGACTAGTATCTTCTCGAACATATTTTTAAAGCCCTCCAAATTTATGATAACTATTTTCTGATATAAATTTACACATCTACCTTGCATGGCCCGAACTAAAAAATCACTCTAGAAGCAGTGATGTTGTAGTTTTAAATGTTTGACCAAATTTTAACCTAAATATATGTTATTGTGGCTACTAGGAATGTCAGTTTGTTGAAACATCTCAACTAAATCCCCTTTCTTATTTCCCTTAAAAGTTTGCTATACAAGGTTGAAAAAACAGGAATTTTAATATTAGGGGAAGATTGTTGTCAGAGATGTTGCTCCAACAATGGAGATAAGTAAGCTTATACCACTTCATGCACGGAGGTATGCTGCATCTTGTTGAGAATAGATTATCTCATATGATTGAGCTTATAGGGGCACTGCTGGTTAGTTGTCTGGGGTTGCTATGAGCGAGTATTGTATACCGATCAGGCCTCCCCACCTTCATTATATAGTCCATGGGTGGGGTAATAGATTGAGGGCGTGTTTGCGACCCTGTACCACCCCAGCTCGGCCCGCCCGATAGGGACAGGCTGATTCGAGCATGGCTGCATTGGTGCAACTTCATGTGTTTGTGTCCCTGGCCCCATCTAGCCTGGTTCAACTGGGATTGTGTTTGCCTTCTAGCCCGGCCGGAGTACGACTACTCTGCACTGCACGTTTTGGTAGGCTTACCACCACCCTTTCAACTTTATATCCTTGTTGGCATTTCATCGAACACCTTGGTGGCTTCTTCCAGCATGGCCATGGCAGCCACACCGAGCTCGAGGGCGGGGCGTCGGGCATCGGTGGTGCTGGACGTCGTTGTGCACCCGCAGGAGTGAGGAAAGCGGTGCCGGGGTATGACGTATGCAAGCACGGCGACAGTGGCGCTCGGGGAGGAGAGGAGGTGATGTGCCATGAATGGTGAGCATGGGGCAACGAGGATTTGCGCGCGGAGCTCGTCGATCTTGGCCACTGCGTCGCGGGAGCTTCCTCTGGCTGCTCGCGCCGCCCTGCCACTGCTCGCGCCGCGCCGCCCTGCCGCGGCTTGCCGTCTCGCACCGCCAGCTCGCGCTGCGCCGCCCGCTCGGCCTCCCGATAGAGAACGCCGTCGCAGCGAGGAGGAGGACGTCGAGACGAAGAACGCCGACGCCTGAGCCGTCCCCGACAGGGAGCTCGCAGGCCACGGCGACGGCGGCCCCGCTGCCCTCCTCTGCTCGCGCCGCCCTGCCCTGCCCTGCTCGCGCGCGCCGCCCGCTCGTCTTGCTCCGCCTCCAGTCTTGGCACGACGGGGGAGGGCACCTGCGGGCGCGGCGGCAGCGCTGCTGCGGAGGAGAGGAGGAAGGTGGAGGTGACCGGAGGTGAGATGAGCGTGCCTCCTACGCTCCAGTGAGCCATCCGTGCGCTCGAGCGAGCCGTGCCCTCAGGAAACGAAGAAAATCTGTGTTCCCCTGGAGCCATGAGAGAGAAGGCGATTTGCATCAGACGGGCCAGGCTCCCGAGCGGACCAACACATGCAAACACGCGAAGGTGCACCCCTAGGGTGCAGCCGGGCCGTCGGGCCAGGTGCCCAAACACGCCCAGAGTTCTTATTAGTTTACATGTGGGTTTCCTAGTTCTTTTTTTTTTTGGCGAATAAGTTTCCTAGTTCATTATAAGGAAATCTATACATATAAAGTTGGTATGGCTTCTCGTGTAGATTGCTTCGTGTATCCCCATCGCACTTGGCTTGTTTCGATAGAGTGATGTGCCCTGGTAACTAGCGACAATTGTTTCTGCATATTCAGAAAAAAAAAATCCTCCTTAAACTTCCTTCCATGTGGCCCCCCACATGTAAGTGATTCATTTTCGTTCCCTCTTCTCTCCCATTACACAAGGGGACATGGCTAGCGGCCGACGCGCTCGCCTGCCCGGTGCAGTGATGGTGCAACCGGTAACCCGTGCACTCTCTTCTCTTGCCGTGCGGCCGGCTCGCGTGCTCACAAGTCACAACAACA
>DXKC01003153.1:1340-12617 GCA_031170775.1 Cymbopogon citratus
AGTAATATTAACACTTATTGTTTTCAATATTTACCCTTTGGCCGGCATTTTTTGGGTCTTCTGGTTTTTTAAATTAAATGCGCCCCCCCCCCCCCCCCCCCGACGAGGAGAAAGCTCGTCGGATCCTAGATCGGAGGAGAGAAATAGGAGAGAGAGAGAGAGAGAGAGAGAGAGAGAGAGAGAAGGGAACGAAGGCCTACCTCACCCGATCCACGATCAACGGGGCTGGATCAGCCATGTCCGCGTGCATGGAGGTGGTGGTCACGGGTACTGTGCAACAGGAGGACACCGATCATCGTAGAGAGAGAGAGAGAGAGAGAGGAGGGGACACGGTTGAGAGGAGGAGCAGGCATGCACGGCGGATGTAACGAAGTCATTACCCAAAAGAAATTGCAATTATATTGTAAAAGAATGATCAATTGCAATCTAGAATTCAATCCTAAAGTTTCTATCTTGGTTATTAGACCCTAGTTGGATTTGAATCTAAGTTTTGGAAGTAGATGCTTACTTCATCGCCCATGGTGTGCCGGTGGCGTTTGGGATTTGGATGGTCATGTTGCCGTCTCTTCGGTAAACGAAAATGAGCCCTTAATTCACTCATGACCTTCCGCAATTCTCACGATGTCACGATCGCATCACCGAGAAAAGGAGATTGATGTCTTTTTTCTTTATTTTTCCGATTCAAAGGAGATCGATGTCGTGGTCCTATCAAATCGCCTTTTTTGGTGCAAGATAAGACTCCTATAACAGATTGATTATGACTACTTTTTTTGAGAAATGGTTGACTATGAATACTGGAGGTGCAAACTTCTAGTTGGACAGCATCTCGGGACGTCAGCTATGATGGCAGTTTACCAGGCATATTGGCCATGCTTAGTCAAAACCTTATTTTGTTTTGGTTATCCTGTTGGTTGGCTGCAAACTTGTTTTGCAGTCCGTGATTTGTGCCCTTAGGCGAAATTTTGTAATAATTGGAATAGATGAAGCCAAATATGAACTATCATTTATCTAAAAATGAATATTGTAGATGGTGGGAGTGAATTAGATCGTGTCTTTTCCGCACCAAGCATCCCGGGGGCTTTGTTGGGCCCGGAGCTGAACGCTTGACGGCACGTCTATTTTCCACCCGGCCTTCCTTATGGCCTCTGTATGTCTTGCAGCCTCTTCCTGTATCGTCGAGGTCCACAGTCCATGGGCTGGCTTTTGCGCTTTCCATCTGCTGCCACAGCAAACTTTGGCCAAAAAAATATTAGTAGCAAAAAGAACACACGCTCTTGTGAGATTGTGTGAGAAAATAGAGTTCAGCAACCCTTAAGCACTTTGTGGTGATATCAAAAGATAATATCATCATCGATCGAGTCATCGAGATGCGCTTCGCGCACTTAATTATTATTAGCAGCCTTTCTAATTTTTTCTCCATTATTAGAGTGGTAGTTGGCGTCCATAGCTACAAGCACGAGCATTTTCTCTGCTACTTCAATGTCCGTATCGTGGTGGTTATTATCGCAGATCAGCTCATGGGTCGAAATATTGTCAGGTTATTTGGCCGTGCATGAGCTAGACGACGTATTTTGCCAAAGTTGCACATGTCCTTGCACCCTGGCGGCTGCTGTCATGGTGGTTTTAATAACAATCATTGAGGTTTTTAGTTTAGCAGGGTGCCAAATAAGCCTTTACGCGAGCTCGATCCACCTTTCTCTTCAGCGGCGATGCTTCTTGGTCGTCTTCTACCTCCGTTTCTCCTTCTGGCAGTCGCCTTCGCCTGCAGTGCCTACGATGACGCCGGCCTGCCGCCGGTGAACCGGAGAAGCTTCCCGGAGGATTTCATCTTCGAAACAGCCTCGTCGGCCTATCAGGCAAGAACTTCTTGGTCATCAAGCGGTGCTGACGATGACGCTGACCTGCCGCCAGTCAACCGGACAAGCTTCCCGGAGGGTTTCGTCTTTGGAGCAGCCTCGTCGGCCTATCAGGCAAGAACTTCTTGGTCATCCGTACACATGGCGTTAATACATATATAGTGCGCTAGCTCTCGCATTAATTAGTTTCTACTCATCATTATGTATGGAACAACGTTTGTAAATTTTCCACTGGTCATAGGCTCATGAATCAAGTGTTCGCATGGTCTTGGCTTTTTGGCATGGTCTAACGAGCTGGTTCGGTGAATTGGTGTTCACACGCAGTACGAAGGTGGTGCGGCGGAGGGGGGGCAGAGGGCCAAGCATCTGGGACACCTTCACTCATCAGCATCCAGGCATGTCTCTAGTTTTCCAAATGAAGCAAGGATTTTAGCAGGGAGGTTATATATTAAACCAAACATAATACATATGACGACCAACGTACTCAGTGCCGTCGCACAGCCTTATTATTACCTAAGCAATTCTGGAGATCAACCCGAATTGCTCCTGCGCCAAATGTTCTATATCTCTAATGTTTTTTACTATGTCGAGCGCTTCATTGCTCTAGTGGAGCAGCTCTCTCCCTATCAGCCCCACCCTGATGCCGTTTCCCATACCCAACGATTCATCGATGGCCTCCGCGAGGACATTCGAGCTGCTCTTATGATTGCCCGTCCCCAAACTTTGGATGCTGCTTGCACTCTTTGCGCTATTATAGAGGAGGCGGCCGACCAAGGATGTCCCAAGGAGTTCCAAGTGCAACATGACGACCAAAGGGGCGTTGGCCCTGCCTCTGCCTCCACGTCATCCTCAAGGCGACACTGTGCCAGCAGGGCGCCCCGGCCCCCAGAATGCGCGGCTCCACGCGCCCCCTCCGTCAACGACAAGCTGGCCACTCTCTGCAACTACATATCGAAGGGCTCGCGGCCTCGGTGTTCATTGTGGCGAGAGAAGTGGGCCCATGGCCACCACTGCCTAGCTGTTCCTCAAGCGCACGCCATTAGGAGGTTTAGGCTCTCTACTCCGACGCCTTCGACGAGCCTGACGCAATTGCTGACACCGCTCCTGAACCTGAGCCTGAGGTGGCCGTGGATGAGCTAGCCTTCTTGATGCATGATCACGTCTTCGGCTCTTCTTCGCCCAAGACCCTGCAGTTTCAAGGCCAGTTGCTCGGGCAAAGTGTTTTGATCCGGGCGACCCATCAACAAAGCAAGCCCAAGAAGTCCAACAGGAAGCGAGCAAGGAACGCCCGCCTATCTGGCACGAATGGGCTTGCATTATTTGTAACGAGAGTGAGATAATAAGTAGTAGCTAAGAGGAGAGATGGGAAGGCAACTTTGAACAAACCTTTTAACTCATTCTGTATTACTTTCTTACTTTCTTGCAATAGAAGTAGACAACGCCGCTGCCACCGTTTCCGACGTCCTGTTCCTCTTCTCCGATCCGATTAGCTACCACCGTAGCTAACACATCGCCAACCACAGACGTTGGATCTATTCTGATTTATTAAAAAAATAATAATTACCCACCTATACAATGATGAAAAATACATAAATTAATCTTCTAATTTTGCATTTGTGTCCTCCTCTACCATTATGGAAGATAGCTTGAATAACCCCCTAAATTAAGCACATATGTCATTATGAAATATAATTTAAAGTAATGCCATTAATTTTGTATCAAAATTATTTTTAAGTTATTATCCAAGCTAATACAAACTATTATACAAAACTAATTCATTATCCATGAATACAAATTACACACATTTAGCCCTTATAAATTAACTTAATTATAATGCTATGTGCCACCATCATAAATAGGATAAATATTAATTTTAATTGTTATCTAGCACGGATAAGTATTTCTTTCACAAACTACACATCAATAACATTGAAAATTCATTTTAAGTTACATTAACTAATACTTCATGACAATAACTTTTGTAAATTGTTATGTTAAATGAGTTTATATATTTGACTAAAATATTATGTCACATTAATATTGTTCATTTAATTTAGTATTGGGAATTTAATTTACTATTATGATTATGGTAATTTAATTTACTATTATGATTATGGTAATTTAATTTACTATTATGATTATAGGTTAGTCTAATATTTTGTGATGAATGAACAGTCAAGTGGCTATTTTTTTCCATAAGTTAGTTTGTTAGTACAAACAAAGTAGCAGTGAGGGACAAACCAGGCAGGGCAAATTTCTTGAAATTTAAGTGGCAAGAAACAATACAGAAAGATCCATGTTCGAAATTTTTACAAGTTTCTGGTTTTGGTAGATAGAATCGCTAACAGAAGCAACGGGGATGTGGCCGTGAATTCCTACCACCTCTACAAGGTAAGATTTTAGTTTGACGCTCTTTTTATAAAAATAAAATAAATGTCCTGCCATGTGAACTGATTTTGTGAGAATTCCAGTGAACTGTATATATGCTTCAACTCATGTTAGGTTCTTTACTTTTTCTGTCTGAAGCGCATCAAAAATATTATTCTCATCCAAATTAAAGGAACTTTTACCGGAAAAAAAACTGCAGGAAGATGTGCGCCTAATGAAGGATATGGGGATGGATGCATACAGGTTCTCCATATCATGGACAAGAATTCTTCCAAGTCAGTATATGGCATGTTTGTTCCGATGTGCCACATCATAGTCTCTTGCACATGTCCAAATACCCCAATTAACATTGAACTGATGAATCTCATGACAGATGGAAGCCTGAGCGGTGGAGTCAACCGAGAAGGAGTCAGATACTACAACAATTTGATTAACGAGCTTCTGTCCAAAGGTAAAAAAAAACTAGACACAAGCACTAGACACAATTCTAGCCTCATGAAGTTAAAAATTAACATTTATGTGCATATATCTGCAGGGGTTCAACCATTTGTGACCCTTTTTTTCTGGGACTCGCCGCAGGCACTAGAAGATAAATATGGTGGATTTCTTAGTCCAATATCATGTGAGTCATTACTGTTTAGTCATCCTTATATTAGAAAACAGTTTAAGACATATTAATATGCCATCACAATTTACTTGAACCATCATTAACCATGAATGTTAGCACCTAAGATATCCGCTTCAATTATTTGTCAACTAGTCCATCAACATATGCTCCTACATAGGCTAGAATTTTAGGATGGCAATGGATCAAGTGCAAACCAACCCCTCCGTACAAAATATGCAAACCAACTGTGAGAGGAGAGGTGGGAGGGGTGATTTGCAAAAGTGTGATTAAGACTAAGAGGTAAAGTGCAAAAAAGGACCTACGCGTTTCCCATTATGTAGTATCAAAGTGCCAACACTTTTAGTGCTCAAAGCAGCTTAGGAACAAAATCTTATCGATTAACACACTTGCATCACAAATTTAAAGTAGCACTTTGATACTATATGCTTTGTTAAGTCACCGATTAAAGAAAATAAAAAACTATAACTATTGTAGCAATGACTATAAGGACTATTCTGAAGTCTGCTTCAAAGAGTTTGGGGACCGAGTGAAGCATTGGATCACCTTCAATGAGCCGTGGAGCTTCTGCTCTAAGGGCTATGCATTTGGTACCTCTCCGCCAGCGCGGTGCTCATCATGGGAGAAGGAAAAGTGCAATGTTGGGGATTCAGGAAGGGAGCCTTACATTGCATGTCATTATCAGATGCTTGCCCATGCAGAAACTGTTCGGTTGTATAAAGAGAAATACGAGGTCAGTGATCAACTCTTCACAAAGTTACGTTACAGTATCAATAATTGTGATATCTAAATTTTCATTGGACTTTAGTTTCTCATCTGAGTTTAGTTTCAATAGGTTTGTGTAAAAGGGGAAGTTTAGTCATCTAATTTATAAACTAGATTTTATCTTGTTCCTATTTTGAGATCGCCAACACAAGAGTTATTGGGAACTATATAGAAGTTTTAGAATATTTTAGATCAAATATCAATAGTTGGTTGGTGAATCGTCAAAGTTTTATAGATATAGAGAAGTGGATAGATGGTTTCATTTTTTTTAACAAACTAGTTTTACTTTTACCAGCCATGTTCTAATGCGTATTCTAAAGTTGTAGGATCAGCGCTTACAATTGCATGATATATACATTGAATGCAGGGTGTACAAAAGGGTAAGATTGGAATAACTATCATATCACATTGGTTTACTCCCTTCTCCCAATCCAAATCTGATATCGATGCGGCGAGACGTGCTATAGACTTCATGCTTGGATGGTATATTCTTTGTGACCCTAACAAAATATCATAAAATTTAAATCTTAGTTATAATGTTCTTGAAGGTCTTTGGACCCCCTCATCAGAGGAGACTACCCGTTAAGCATGAGAAGGTTGGTAGGAAATCGTCTTCCACAATTCACAAAGGAACAATCTAAGATGATCAAAGGTGCATTTGACTTCATCGGACTCAACTACTACACTGGATACTACACTCAAGACGTTCCTCCATCCCTGAACAAGAGCTATAACACAGACGCTCAAGCGAATATTACTGGTGAGTCAACAAAGTTGACAATCTTTTGTTCTTCTTCATAGTCTAATTTATATATAAAGAGCCTTTGAGTTCAATCAAGAATGTTGTCACTACAATTATGAATCAAACACATAACTCTTGTTTACTTTGGAAGCATGTATTCCTTGATCGCTTTTTGCTATTATATTGACCGCATCCATTTTAGGTGTTCGGGGTGGTGTGCCTATTGGTCGTCAGGTGACTTTTCATTTCTCCAAACAAATTAGATCACTATAAACTTTTCTTTCTTTTCTGTTCTATGTGTGATGAATCATTTCCAAAATTGGTGTGTATGCAATTGCAGGCAGCTTCACCTTCGCTCTACATCTACCCTCAAGGCTTCCTTGAGCTACTGCTCTATGTGAAGGAAAACTATGGAAATCCTACCATCTACATCACTGAAAATGGTATCTTTCAGTCAATAGGTTTTCTAATTAGAATAGCATTATTTAGTTGCATCTCCTTTTGCAATCAACTCGCCTAATACAACTTATTAGAATCGAAGAAATGAAAACATAAATTGTCTAAAGATGCCCTCCATCCTGTATTAGGCGTTGATGAAGCCACCAACAATAGCCTGCCACTACAGGAAGCCCTGAAGGATGACATTAGGATAGAGTATCACCACAAGCATCTTCTTGCGCTGTCAAGTGCCATAAGGTTAGGAACTTATTCATGTACACTATTGCCACTAAACATGAAGATGCCTTTGACTTAACCGTTGCATCTAAATTCTTGACAGGGCGGGAGCAAATGTGAAAGGGTACTTTGCGTGGTCATTGCTTGATAACTTCGAGTGGAGGAATGCCTTTACAGTCCGATTTGGGATAAATTTTGTGGACTACAATGATGGATTGAAGCGATATCCCAAGAGTTCTGCCCATTGGTTCAAAGAAATCTTGCATCAATAAATGTCTTGTTATAGGAAATAATAGACCTTCTCATATATGTCGAGTGTGTTGCCGCATGTGTTTAGTGTCGTATCAAAGCAATGTGCCCATTTGTTCTAGAAATAAGCGTGGGACTTGAGTTCAGCTCAAGAGCGAATTAAATCATGTGGTTTACTAGAATAAGACAAATGCTTATTACTTGTTACAATTACCTAAGATACTCAAAGCAAATGTTTTATCCTGCTATGCAGGTTTGTTTACTTGGTATATTGTTTCTTTACCTATTTTATTTTGAAGAAGTCACAAAAAAATTTGAAGAATGATGTTGAAATTTAATGTGGTATAAGAATTTGTGTGATGAATGATTTACAGTGTGTTGACGAGTTAGTTTAAGGGCTTTGGGATTGCGTAAGTGTTCATCATTAATAAGGAGATGTTGTGGCTCTTAAATCGGTTCTTATGGTGCAAGATCTTATTAACATATTGGATCTATAAGTTGCGCAGAAAATCACACCTGAAGTTTCGAGGGTTATGAATCTACGTGTCGTTCAGCTTATAGGTAGCGAGAAGTGGATAGTGTAATGTGGAGTATAGCCATGACCAGAATTTACGGTCATGCTTGGTCGATAGTGGAAGGATCAACGGTGGTCAGGACTTAGGATTTCTAGACGGATGGAGTCAGTGAGGTGGCGTGCGCGGATATCTACTTAGACCGAAATATGATGCATATTGGATGCACTACGGAGCATTTTTGTAGTATATCAATGAAGTTAATCCTGATTATTGCCATTCTAGAGGGTTCCTCTATGAGCTTGTTTGTGTGTCAGTGTGTGCGATGGATCAAATCTTACTTCATCGCCGGTTTGTGACTGCGATGGCGGCGGCCTTTGGTATTTGAATCGTCAGGCTGCCGTCTCTCCGCTAAAAAAATTAATGGGGAGATCACTGTCGTAGTCCTATCGAACGTGTAAGGTTCCTATTAACAGATTGATGACTACCATGGCTTTTGTTGGGCCCTTGAGCTGAATGCATGACGGGTCCACCCCGGTCCTGGCTTCTGTATTTGCAGCCTCTTCCGTATCGTCCAGGATGATGGTCCACGGGCCATGGGCCGGCTTTTGGGCTTTACATTTGCTCTCACGAGAAAGTAGTATGCTTCTCGATTCGATCAAAAAAAAGACGAGAAAGTAGTATGCGTGTGCCACATCAAATTTGGGAATTTGGTCATAGAAAAAAAGTTGGTTTAGGAATCAGGCCTTTTTTATTTGAATTTGGGAATCTGGCCTCAAAACAAATATTGTTTAGGAATCAGGCCTTCCGTCAGTTTTGAGTTTTGACATGGAGCGGTGTTAGCTGCGGGGGTAAAAAGACCATTTTACCCCTGGCCGAAAAAAATAAAAATAGAGTTTTGTTTATTTATAGTATGTAATATTTTCAATATCCCGGTTCCTTTAAAGTCACTCCATACTGGGACCATGAGAGAATTTGGAGCATTGTTGGCGTCTCCGCGCTGACACGCGTCGCTGTCCTCTTTTACAGAAAAGACCTCAAATTATTTTGAAACTAACATGCAGTCCAGTTCTTTCTTCCAAAACAGTGTCCACGTTGCTTTCATTTGAACCCCTGATGTAAATTTTATTCTGACACGAAGAAGAGCAAATTCGAGACTTGCCTCCTTTTTCACGTAACCCCTGGAGATTTTGTGGAAAGGCCCTCCACCCATCCTGAAGTCCTGAGCCCTAGACCCCCTCCTCATTCGTCTCTCTACTTTCTCTCTCTTCTCCTCGCCGCCGCCGCCGCCGCTCGCATAACACCATCGTCTCTCCTCCACCTCGTCCACTGGTGTTCCTCCACCCATCTACGTGCAGACTTCCTATGAGAGGTAGCTTCGCCTCCTTCCCTTCCATGGCTCTCTCCCTCACGTCTAATTTTTCCCCTTCTATCTGATTCCACACCTCTCCACCGCATGGAGCCTCGGTTGCTCGGACATTGTCGGAGAGCTCTAGCATGGTGGCAGCCTAAGGCGGACCGACCTCCGATGGAATCCATGCGTGGAGGTGTCGTTGGCTCGTGAGGATCCGTGGCCGAATCCAAGATGCGAGTTGGCCAAATCCATGGAGGGGCTGGTCAGATCCATGGTCGCCTGTAGAGACTGGCACCAGATCCGGCCATCAGCACCCTCATGGTTCAAAGTTACAGCGATGCCTACCTACCTGGATGTGTGCTCCCCTCTTCTCTCAAGGTGCACTCTAGCTCTGCTACGTTACTCCTTATTTCATCCTCATATTAACTTACACTGTTATTAGGAGAAAGCAAGGATGTGAGTTTGGCTGATTGGGTCTGTAGGATAATGTGCATAAAGGCGTGTCAAACCAGCACTACTTGGGGACTAGGAAGAATATTTTTCCTAAGTTGTTGTATTTTCAAAAATGTAACTGCGAGGTGGTTAGTGTGGGTGTGACATTGACATAGGAATGTGAATTGGTCTAGGAAAATTCTTTATGCATTAGGTTGGTGGTGATTGTTATCGGATTAGTAACTTGATGAGGATTCAAGCATTCAGTGATTGTTGATATCCTTGCAGATAACAACACATGCATAAGCCATGGGGAGAATGGAAACTGAAGAAAAATTGTGCCTTTTGTTTTGCTTTGTGCAGGGCTAATGGATGGGTATGGCGACTAGGAGCATTCCATGGTGTACAAGGACAACGATGACAACTGGATGCTCATCAGCGATGTATTGCTTTGATCTATTAGAGCAGAACTAATTTTTCTGTTAAAATTAGTAGTAATGCCACTATGTCTTTTTTTCGGGGTTTAATTGCTTTTGCAGTACTGCTTCATGCCCTACTACCTTGTAATTGTCTCTACACATACGATTGCATTGCCATGTCTATAAGTTGAATCACCGACTTAATTATATATATTGTCTCAAGCACAACAAAAGGGTTCTTGTTTGCCTATTAGCATGTACTCCATTCTGCCACTCTACGGGTACAGGAAGCATGCCTCTCAGCATATACATTAGTACTATGCCAAAAAAATCAATCTATGATGTTAAATGTACAGCTCCCAACTAGATAATCGCTCCATTGCTTGCAAGCAGAATAATTCCCCATGTTGCATTTGCAGGCAGCTGAAGATAATGTTGACATCAACAGTTTATCCACCATTGCTCTCAGGACTAATAACAACATCTTCTACCCTAATAGATGTGCCCCTTCGAGCATGTCTTTCTGTAATCCTATGGATGCTTAATGTTTTGAGCCATTGCAGCAAGCAGTAGTGATGGGTAACTGGGATGTGCAACCTAATTTTTGTATGTTGTTGCTAATTGATCATTTGTCTGAGCTTAAAGATTAATGGAATCAGATTCTTATATAGATTCATTGTTTGTAAATTCAGAGACCATGATATTTGGCACAATTTATTCCTATCATCTGCAATGTCAACGGTTTGTTCTTGGCCGTTTTGTACTGCTGGCTGTAGCTGTGTAGCTGCTGCTGCAACTGAAGTTTGGTTGCTGCTGCTATAGGCAGCACTGCTTCGTTTTTTTTTCTTGTCTTATATTTTCAACTATATGAAGTTTGTATTATTTATAGATCATGCAAGAATCTTAGATCTTAATTTACACTCAAAACTTTTTTTAAAAAATCCCTTTTATGAAGCAAAGAAAATCTTTTCTATAATTTTGTCCATATATATAGTTTTATAGTTATCTTTACCAAATGATCGGAGACATCATGTTCTACAGAGTAAGCTGTATTGATTGATACAGTTGTATAGCTTGTTGCCGAACCTGCTGACATTCAAGATTGTAGTAAAGTACTAATGGCAGGGAGCCCTTCGGGCGCCTGATGGTAGTATATATAATATATACTCCCTCCGTCCCAAAACAAGTGTCATTCTCGCTTCCCGAGAAAATCACGTTTTCAAAATGCCGGCAATTATATATTAAAATATATAAATATTT
>DXKC01003154.1:0-18479 GCA_031170775.1 Cymbopogon citratus
ATTATGGCACATTATATGACAAAATCAGGTACTGTCACGAGGAATTTTGTCATAAAAAGATAGGTTTTTTGTAGTGCTTGTCTGTAACTGAACCTCCGGGATTTACAGTACAACTATGAGGGCCACGTGGCTCTGGTATTAGTTCAGTATGAGGACCTTTTTCTAACGAGTCGGAGGAAGGGCCGATTCGGGGTATAGACCTGCCGCTGTCCCGGTAATGCAAGAGTATAGGCTGCGGTTGTGTGTCTTGTAGGAAGAGTGGTTCTATGTTCCGATGACTTAGCACCCTGGCTTTTTAGACGAAACCTTTGAAATATTTCTTAGTGAACCCTGCCAGCCTGGGCTAAGAGGCCGATCACCTTGGGCGAAAGGGTAAATCACGGCTCATAGTGAAAGTGTACACCACTGCGCAGAGTTTATTAAACTGGTATACTAGCCTTGCCCAAAGACACGGGCGGCCTTGGAATCGTTACACTAAAGATAATGACCGATGTTAATTAATTATTCATAGTTATTATTTCACGCTTTACATTATTAATGTTACATTGATCATGGGTTTATGGGTACCTTATTGCTATACTTGCAGAGTTCAACATGGACTCACTCTTGCTATTCCCCTACACCTCAGGAGAAGTTTAGGCTTGTGATCAACCAGTCAACCTTCCCTGTGATGGAGTTACCATGAGAGTTTGGTTTATCTATTTCCGCTACTCTGATGTAATAAACTATGTAAGTAATATTGTTCCTTTATACAATAAAGCACTGTGATGGTACTATTATAATTTGTCAACTTATATGTGCGACTGTCCTGGGGGGCATATAAGGCTTTTATATACCCTATTTTGGCTCCTTGAAAATATGGGTATGACAGACCACCCGGCCGTTTGAATTTTGAACGCCTCAGATAGACTTTATAATCAAGAAATTTGAATCGATTCACCTAACAGTGTCATCATTATTCACTGTTGCTGCCGCCGCTTGACCTACCCATCAAATCATAATTATTCCGTACCTATCCAGTTACTCGGACTATCGGTTGGTTTCAAATTTCAAATCGCGGGACGATATTTAGAGGGGCATTTTGGTACTTCCCCCTTGAGCTGGCCCGTTTTGCCCTCCGCTATATAAACCGTAGGTCCGGCGTTCTTCTTTCAGAATTCACCACTCCGTCCGATTCCTTCTTCTTCCTCCCTCTCCAAACCAAAAAGCCTCCAAATCTTCTTCTTCCTCCCACTCCCACAAAAAAACCCACTCCCACCATGGGCAACAGCCCAATAAGCCTTCCGACCCCCAACCTCCGAGGATGAAAACTCAGACGGCAATGTGGGTTGGGAAGGGTGGGATGACGATGACGCGTCGTCTAGCTCCGATGACGCCGGCGACATTTGGCCTCCCGACTCGAGGCCCTCCGATGAGTACCCTGAAGAGTTGGGGGAGGAGGGCAACAACGACGACGACGAGGACGATGAGGAGGGGAAAGGGGAGGACAACGACGATGATGACGACAACGACGACGACGAGGAGGATGGGGAGGACGGCGGCGGCGGTGGAGGCACCAATGGCGGCGGCGGAGAGGCGGACGCCGGCGTGGTGGATGCCGACGGGGAGGCGGACGCTGGCATGGAGGACACCGGCGTGGAGGCGGAGGCGGAGGCGGAGGCGGAGGCGGAGGGGGACACGGAGGCGGACGCGCACGCAGAGGTGGAGGCGGAGGCGGAGGCGGAGGAGAGCAGCGGCCTCGACCTCTGCGCCACCGACGACCACGACCTCTACGCCACCGACTCGAGCGGCTCCTCCGAGGGCAGCGGTGGCGGCTCCTCCATCAGTGACAACGTCGTCATCGACGAGGGGACTTCCCGCAAGCGCAGCCGCCTTCATTGATTCTCTCACAACTGTGAGAGGATTATTGTAAAAAGTTAGTCTAATTAATTAGTTTGAATGGTAGTTTAGCCAGTTTAGGAGAAATCATGACGAGCAGCAACATATTTTGGGAAAATGCTCATCCTAATTGTAATTATTTTATTATAATCAAGTTTGAGCAGTTCAATAAGTTATGTGTTCTTCGATCATAGCAGTTATGTTTGTTGAATATTTTGTTAATATTTCTAACTAATACATGCTAAGTTATATTTTTAACTAATACATGCTAACCCTTTTTTAAATAATTTTGTATATGATAGTTCGGCCATACAAAAAATGAAAAGACAGGACAAATATTAGAATGGAACATTTTTTTAAGGGAAATAAAATGTCCATTACTCAGACTGTGCTGAATCATTAGCAAATACACACTGAATATATAAAGGGATGCAAACCAAATTTGGTTCAGCATCCAAATAAACAAGACTTATATCATGAGCAATTCTTTAACATACTCAAATAAAAAGTTGGGCATCATCTCGATGGATGACCCACACCACCAAGACTGAAGACAAATAATCATCTCGAGGAAACATATACCGAATTAAGTATTATCTTTCAAAGGTTAATAAAAGTGCAGCAACACACCATCTCGATGGATGGCCCATAGTGTAATGACAAATTAGTATTTATAATTTAACCAAAAGGTTTTAATCTCTCTCTGTCACAACAATCATGAGTCCCATTCATACAGACTAGTTTTCTTTATGACGACGAGGGCCTGAGATGCGAGAACAGACGGTGTGGGCTGAAAAGGAAGTACACATGAGTTGGTCAATTGTGTAATACAATGTTATGGTAAGATTTACTACACCTAATAAGTGAGAAACCAAAGTAAGAGTGCCAAACTGTAACCTGTAGAGCAAGAGTATGTGTCCAAAGATATCTGATTGACTTGCTTCAGTTCCACTTCCATTGGAGCACTACCTGTGAACACAAGAAAAGTTAGTGTACAAATTACTCCAACAATAGAGGTTACGTTCTATGATATAAGGGACACAGAATAAGATCTGACCATCAGAATAGGATGTCAGTATGTTCTTCGAGGTTGGTGGCATTGGTGACAAGACAAGTAAGTATACAAATAATTCTAAAAAAACATCATGTGAAATGAAGTGAAGGACAATAGAATAAGCTCTGACCTATAGAATACAATGGCGTCATGTTGTCATCTTCTGATGGTGACATGTTTTCCTTGTCTGATGGCACAAAGAAGCCTAAAGGTGATGGATCCCGCCGCAAGTACTGCCAGTGATGGTTGAACACCCTGTAGCTGTGGTGCATTGTTTCTATGCGACCTTGGAAATCGGGCAGCTTGAGCAGCACCAAAGCCATTATGTAAGGCTGGTAAATCAGAGGGCAGTCCGAATCCCGCCTGTGGTCTTCTATCTGAGTAACCATCCATTCTATTATATTTAGTCTTTCCTGTATCTTCACGGCCATTATCATCTTGGGAACCGGAGGATTTTGCTCAGTATCAATGTCATCATTGATTGGCATGATTGTCCTCCTAAGAAGCTTCCAAATTACCTTGGGTATCCTCCTCAAACCTCCAAGACCCCTGTTGACGGTAGATAACTCCTAATTTTAACCGTCAACATAACATGAAAAAGGACTCATATGCAAACACCTAGTAGAAATAGGGTTATGACTAATAGAATTTCATGAGTTTTGGTGAATATCTATTTCTATAGGGTGTTAGCTGAAAACAACCAAGAAAGGCCCACATGTCAGGCTTACATAGAGATAAAAGGCTAACAACAACTTTTCCGTAATCAGGAAGGTTCCAGAAGACAACCGACCGAAGGGGAAGCAGATCGGGCATGGTAGCCGGGCACCCGCCCAAGGCCTTGGGCACCCGCCCATTAACCTCAACCAATGGGATTGAGTCTCACGGATCCTGCTCCCATCGCCTTTGAGGTCTAATCTGAGTCGTTGTTTAAGGTCGGTTTGATCTAAGGGCTGTGGTGCATCCTAGGGGGCTATATAAGCAAGGCCCCTGACCCCTGGAGGAGGCATTCCATTATTCATTATCTCATTGTGGAGATGAGAGGGCTCCCTCGAATGGATGTTCTTTCTCTAGAGAATTAGGGCTAGACTTTTCAATGTAGTAGATTAGTTCTAGTTGGGAGTTAGGGAGAGCGGAGCTGCGCTCCGGTTCTAGAGAAGTCTTCAGGTTTCAGTATGTCTTTGTATCTATTCTTGTAAGACTTATGTTTTAATATATATATTCATCTTCTCTATTTACTTTACGCCTTTCTTTAGTATGAGTAGTATAATTGTTGCATCTTGGTATGGGATCTTTGCTCGTATTGAGTGCTCTAGTTATCCATGGTAATTAGAGTAGTAATCGATAGTGTAGGCTTGGTGTCTAGACTATAGGTTACCTGAGGTTGTGCCCAATCCCACGGTTAGTTGTGGTGGCCCCAGAGGTGAAAGCTCTGTCAGGCCTATGTATTCCACCACGTTCGGGTTGGTGTTTCGTAGAGCTTTTTGGCAGCCTTATCCCAACTACTTTCTTTCGAGAGTCGGAGAGGTACTGTTGCTCTAAAGTGCCATTGTGTGATCGCTATATCTACCCATACCCTAGTTACATAGAACCAAAGTAATAGAGAAGTGTATAGGAACCTTGTTCTCTCCCGTTGCCTCTCACTATAGCTAGCTACTCATTTATCATTAAATTCTCCTGGGTGTGCTTTCATATATCTATCATAAACAATTTACCCCTGCTTAGTCTAGTTGGTTTACTAAGTTAGTAGATACTTGATAGTGAGTTACCATGTTCTTTAACCCATGCTTTTCAGTGGTAAAATATAAATAACGATACCTAGAATACTCCTGGTTAAAATGCTACAATGGTATTTTCGTGCGCTTGCGGAATCATTGATATTGTCAAGCATTTTTTGTGCCGTTGCCGGGGAAGCATTAGGCATAAAGATTTTGATAATGAACTTGATGTTTGCTAATTTAGTGTATCACTAGCTTTAGTAGGATTACCCTTGTTCTGTTGAGTGTGGAATAGACAGGACATCAAATGCCGTTTTGATCTTCCGGCAAGCTTCCACAAGAAAAAGAGAAATCGACGAGCCTAGGGTGCCTGAGCATTCATCATTCATTCAACATTGGAACCCTACCATCTCACAGGTTCGTGGATACATATACATTATTCTAACCATGTGTAGATTGGAGAAAAAGGTCATCATCACAAGAATTCAAATCACATCTCAAGTGACGAGTACAAGTGCTGCACTACTCACAAATTTCATCTAGTGAGACATGGTAAGTATAATCAAGGTGAGAATAGTCTTGCTCATAGACTTTAAAATTGATGAGTACTTATCTTATAATTTTTTGCATTCCACTGCATAATTCATGCATCCACTCCATTTAGTTTATGTTTTCCCATGTCACACCCACTGCATGTTTAGTTCCTTGCATGCATTCATATCGCCTGCATTTAAAAAACAATAATAAAAAAAATCTCACCATGATCATGCTCTTTCATCTTTACTTGAGTAAATATCTAAAGTGCTCTCATGCTACCTTGTTTGCTATAGTATGCTTTAGTTTGGAAAGTGCTACATGTGTACTTCCAAAGTCTATTTAAATTAAGCATGGTGCTTAGGTTAAATAGCCTTCCTTAACCCGATTAAGACATGGAGTCTAGTTTGGTTATTGAACTAAAAATTGCTAGTGTAGACACTAGTTATTTTTGTTGGACTAACCCCTGCAGAAAATTCACAAATCTAATTTGGGTAAGTCAAGAGATGAAGTCAAATGAGAGATGAATCAAGGCAAAAGATGAACTCCAACAACTTCGTGAAATGGACATGGCTCATCAATCATGAACTGTAAGTGGTCATTCACTTTGTCTTTTGCTACAAGTTATCTTTGCCCTAAACCGTGTCAGAATGTAGTTACTATAAAAAAATAATGATAAACAAAACCTATGCTGAAGTGAATCAACAACCATATTTCCATTAGCATAGATGAAATCCAAATGAATCATGGACAACAACCTATATTTTGAAATCATTGCAATCCTTTGGGTATATGTCCACTAACATTTTATAGAAAAGAATCTTTGGTGTGCCTATTCATGGTTTGGCACGAGCTTGCCAAACTACCACTTCAATGATGGAACAAAGAAGACGAGTGCCACATAGAATCTATAATATGAGCACTCACTCTAAGGAGGCCTGCACTCATCATTTTGGAAGACACCATCTTGCATGTCAGCAGTAATGACGACAAGGATGAGAGGATGCCACTGCATCATGACATCCATCCTTATATCAACAAACATCAATCAATGGTGGGATGCTGACTAAGTCTAGAAAGATCTTGAACAACTATGGTCACAAGATGATGTCCTCAAGCCATTGGAGATGAAGACTTCACTTAAGTACCATTGAGGTTCTTTCCTTGATCATCAAGACAGCTGGCGTATCGTTAACAACTCACCGCCATGCCACTAGAAGACAAAGACCATCAAGGCAAAACTCAAGTATGCATCTCCAATGAACATCATTTCATCAACCAAGACTCATAAAAAATAAGAAAGGTTGATGAAAGAAGATCATACACCCATCTGCATCCTCTTCTCCAAGATCATACAGTGTGGAGAGAAGAAGAATGCAAGGGGGGAATCTTGCTCAATGAAAAAAAATCATGAGTGCCCACGACTGTTGGAGATTGCAGAACAAAGGATGAACAATGTCTAATGACATGAAGTGCAACACACTTCGAGGGATGTTTCAACATTCACACTTGATTTCAAGTGTTGCGTGCCAGCGAGGTTCGAGCGTGGGGAGGAAGGCCGATGACTCCTTTGAAGATGATACACCAAATCTCTTCCTCCTTTGAAGCTCTCGCCACTCTGACACACTGATTTGCAATCTCTCTACTCACTCTTACTTTCTCTCTACAAGTTTGAATGGTCCTTATTCCAAAATTGCAAATCAACTAAAGATGAAATAAAATCAGTCCTTTAGAGAAGAAGTAAATTCTCGAACCAACTTTTCTATAGCATAGAAAGTGACCTTTAGCTCTATGACAACTCTACCCTTGTTATTATTTGTACATTCCTTTGGGTATGTATTGTCCACTAATCATGTGTAGATAAGAGACAATAAGTGAAGCAAAAGGTCAAGACAAGAAAAAGAAGCAAAAGGTCAAAGAAGAAGGGGCAATCCACAAAATAAGATGATCATGAACAAGTCAAGGTGAGAGATGAGCCAAGCAAGGCAAACTTCAAGAAAAAGCAAAGGCCGACCAAAGCATCTACCCTTCATCACATGGTGTCAACGTTCTCCAGTAATGAAGGTAACACTTAAGGTAAGTGGTCATTATAAAAAGCCTTTCCTTGACTCTGGTATTCACATAAATAACAAATCATGTTTGAGTTATAACTTGTTTGATTCAACTTAAACTAACTCAACATGGCTTGTGCTTAATCTTGTTCATAACACTAATCTCTTAATCTCATGGTCATAATCTAATGAGCTAAAATGTTGCAACTTTGGGAGATGATTGTCTTAATCATAAAAATGTTTGATACATAATGTAAAGTGACAATTCTTCCATTGGTTAAGCTATTAACTCTTTCTATGAAAATTATTTGCTCACCCTTCTGATCTTGCCACCCATAAAATGAATAATGCAAGCAATGTCTTATCTTGTTCAATGTGCTTAAGGTTAGAGAGGAAAAAAAGGTTATGGTTCTGTTGGTGTTTTTCCACCAACAGAGCCCATGCACTTGATCTCTGCCTTGTTTTTATGAGCAGGACACACTTTGAACAAAAGACGGAGGAGTCAATCCTCCAAATCCTATAAGTGATAGTCCTCCACCTACAGACATGCACACCGAGCAAGATGCTGCCAGCTTTCACAAATAGTGCTTCACTTCAACTTGCTGGTAGAACAAAGGACATGGGTGACATCAACAAAGAGGTGCAAGCTATCAAGGTCTCCTCCTTGGGGACAGATGAAGCACCTAAGGAGTGAACAAGGTAAGAAGTCTGTTCGGAGGACCCAAATCTCCAAACACCATGCCAAGAGATAACACTTGGTAGTTATCTATTTATCCTTTCTAGCATTGCATTTAAATTCCCTTAGCATATTTATATTCCTTTGAATTGCATAAATTAGATGCATCTTATCTCCACATTAGAAAAGAAAATAAAAATAGCATGCATTGCATATTAAAAACATTGAAGCCCCATGCTAATACACTTGTGGCATCAAACCCATGAGTCCATTATGCTTTGGTGGCATAAAAATTGCATTCATCATATTTACAATTTTTCTGCATGGCATATTAAAAAATGAAAATACCAAAAATATATTAAGATCCTGTTGCTACAAGAAAAATATATTAAGAAGATCTAGACACATGAGGCTAGGAGGTTTGTGACTAATGCTTAACAAGTTCCACAAGCTTTGTTGTCTATTTGAGCTTCGCAGAATTTGAAGGATCGATATCAGCAAAGCAGACGGAGGGACGACCTATGCCCTGCCGGAGTGCTATCTCAACAGTCATCACTCTACACACTCCAACAGTCAAGACATTCCTTCACTATCTGTCTGCTACCTTAGAAAGAAAGACTACACCAACATCCAGCTTGGGGGAGAGCATCTCCCATGTATCCAGTGTTGGTATTTCTTAGTGAAAGCAGACAAATCCACAAGCGCATGGAATACCATTGTAGCACTTCACCCGGAAGTATTCAGGGTATCGTATTTTCCACAAGGAATGGTGTGTAAAAAGGGGTCTCTTAGCTAGTTTGCCCAAAGAGGTGAGATGGAGAGTAGCTTGGGTAGTGAGGTTTTCTATGGATAGATCCTAAGTGAAGATAACTCTGCCACTATAGACTTGCTTCGGGCACCGGAGCGCATCTAGACTCCCAGGCGATACCGGTGTACAGCTCTACTCCAAACCCGGACGTGGGGGATTACAAGGGACGGACGGGACAAGGTCACTCCCCGCCGCCTATCACCTCAACCGTACAAGACTGGAGCAACCGCAGGTAGCCTCTAGCCTAGACACCACGTCTATGCTATGACTACTACTCTAGTGTGAGCTCAAGGCTTATCCGTTCCCGGGGTCCTTCTACTAGAGCACCCGTCACAAGGACGAACGACGATCCCACAAGAATAAGGCAAACAAAGATAACTTACTTAAGAACTTAAATTCAAAGGATAAACATGAACTTCTTACTCCAAGTAGCAAGACGCCCATCGAGGTACAAGCGTGGAGGGAGCTGACAACTTCGGCACTCCTCCACGGGGAAGATGATCCTCCCGAGAGCTTCCGAAGAATGCTCCGCTAACTTGCTCCTCACTCACTCCCTATACTAGGCTCGCTAGGAGCTAGTGGATATGAGGCTCACTCTCCTCTCTTCTCTCTTGTGTATGCTGAATTGGAATGATCCCATGAGAGAGGGAGAGGCCCCCTTTTATAGATGGAGTAGAGGGGGCTCTTTGGAAAATTTCCCCCTTAATGACCCCAAACTAACCTTATTGGCGTCTAGGTTTAGTGAATCAGCAAAACCGTCATAGCACCGCCTTGCCTGAGCATTAAGTGAACTGCCATAGCAATTTGGGCCCGATCGGCGCCAGTGGTGCGCCGGCCGGCGCACCTAGGCCGGTCGGCCCCCTGGTGGCTCGGATGGGCCTTATCTTTTGCAAGCTGGTTGGGCTTCATCGTTAACTTCGCATGATGGGGTGGTTTACTAAAAATGAACTCCAGATGAGAGAGTTATGGCCGTTTTAGTGAACCTTGCTCCTGCAGCCCAAAATGTAATTAGACTAGGTATTGGGCCTCCATTTGTTGGGTTTATGTGTGCATGGTTGGACGTCCATATTCTTTGGTAAGTGGGCTTTTCTCCTTGCTTTGCTTTTGGTGTAAAATGGTTTCTTGTTTATCTTATGCTTTCCTCCACTTTGGATCCACTTTAGGTATGTTTTTATGTTTGTCCTGCAAAACAAGTGAAACACCAAAACTTGTTGAAATCATTAGCATAAAACCCTATTA
Source organism: Cymbopogon citratus (assembly GCA_031170775.1). Lineage (NCBI taxonomy): Eukaryota > Viridiplantae > Streptophyta > Magnoliopsida > Poales > Poaceae > Cymbopogon > Cymbopogon citratus. The sequence goes on from DXKC01003154.1 coordinate 9,956, forward strand.
ACTATGTTTGGTGTGCCCTTTTGTATTCTAATTGGCGGTATAAAATGTGAGTTAAGGACCGCCAACAAACTCCCCCACACTTGGTCCTTTGCTCATCCTCGAGTAAAGTTTAGAAAGGACCAAGATGGTTTGTTTTGCCCAAGATATTTGAGTTGTATACTGATTATTCCAAGCCTTTACCTATAGTCTGTGAACATTTATGGTGTCTACCAATTCATCATAGAGCCATTGAAAGATGGAATAGTCAGGATTCAAATCAGTTTAGCTGCCTCTTGCTTTAGGATCTTGGGTTTTTAGAAGTTTTTATAAAGAAAGGTAGCTTAGCTCCTCAAGTGATGCTCTCAAATCGCTCTTTTGGTATTTTGTTTTTCTTTCCTTACCAAATTCCATGCTACTCACCTTATCTTCTAAATTGGCAGGTAATATCTGGAGTTCATAGGTAGGGATGAGATGCACACTTACCTTGTGTATGTTGCTGCATCAAGCTTCGGATCCTTGGAGGGAAGGCCATACCTCTAGATTGAATCATGTGCAAGTGTGTGGATTATAAAAATGTGGATCCTAATTCTACACTATACTCCCTTTGTAGTTATGATCTCTCTTTTTATTTCTAAAGACATGGCTATCTCTTTTTCTCTCTCTTTTTTCTTTTTCTTCTCTTTTTTTCAATACTGTGGGCCTTCTTGTGACCCAATGTTTCTTTTTCTTCCATATTCTTTCTTTCTTTTGAATAGCCATGCCTAAGTACAACCATATTTTTTAGAGAGATCATCATTATATAAACCATGGAGTGTTTTTCTAATGATTGTTTTTATGTCTACTCCCAGTGTAGGAGCAAAACATTTTAGTGGATGAAAGGGTGCATGTTGTGCGCAACTCTTAGTGTAAGAGTTGGCCTTAATTGGTAGGTGGATGTGAGATTCAATCTTGGAGGCATGACGCTTCTCTCAACATAGATCACAAAGCTTGATACAACTCAACACAAGATAGGTGGCTTTTTAGTGGGTTTTATCATGTAAGCATCAATGTAGTTTGGCTTTGGTAGGAATTTATTCATCAAGTGAGGAGCATGCTACATGTTTTGAATTTTGTAAATAAATTCCAAGATCATTGCAAGAGAGAAAGTAAACTTCATGTCATCTGTCTATCTCACATCCGTCAAGAACTTAGATAGAAATGGGGTCCCTATTATATAGTTGTTTCACAGATGTCTAGGTGTTCAGCAAGGAATGAGCAATATGCAAATCATTTATCAATGGGTAAAAATGGGAGTGGAGCATGACTTTTATATGTTTTATTTTTAAGCAAGAGCAAGTGATGGTATGAGTGAGAGAGTGTGCAAACCGAGTTTTTCGTGGGAGTCCTTGTGCACACCTCTTGAATGGTGCCCTCCCCCACACTTGTTTTTATGCCTATTCTTTTTATTTTTGTAGAAATAGAAAGAATGCAAAAACAAGTGTAGATATTCTAATATGCTAAATTATTTTATTTAAGTTGTGATGTAATTATTTTGAACAAAGATACTTGTTAAAGTCAATCAATTTTATTACATCTATTTTTTCATTAAAGTTGTATGAAGGCTCAAAGAAAACTTTTAAGCATTGATCGTTTACCTTGAAAGTATTACCTTCGTCGTCTTGGATCATGATGGCTCCATGAGATGATGTGCTGACGACGGTGTACGGTCCTTTCCATTTGCTATGAAGTTTTCCTTCACCGAAGAGCTTGACTTTGGAGTTGAATAGAAGAACTTTATCTCCTTCCTTGATCTCTTTTTGCTTGATTTGGTGATTGTGCCATCTTTTGGTTCTTTCTTTGTAAAGCTTGGCACTATGATAAGCCTTCTCCCTCCATTCTTCTAGCTCAAAAATTTGCCTTTGTCGGTTTCTACCAGCTAATATTTCGTCCATGTTCCATCTCTTTATTGCCCAATAAGCTTTATGTTCTACCTTGACCGATAAATGGCAACTCTTCCCATAGACGAGCTGGTATGGTGACATGCCGATGGGGGGTTTTGCTAGCTGTCCTATATGCCCATAGTGCATCAGGTAGCTTATCCTTCCAACCCTTCCCCATCTCATTGACCGTTTTCTGCTGGATGTTCTTGATTTGCTTGTTTGAAGTTTCTGCCTGATCGCTTGTTTGAGGATGATAGGGTGTGGCTATGTTATGCTTTGCTCCAAGCTCCTTCAAAAAGTTGTGGATGGTCTTATCAATGAAATGAGACCCTCCGTCACTTATGACCATTTTAGGTGTTCCAAAGCGAGGGAAGATCACTTCATGAAACATCCTTTTGGCATGCTTGGCATCAGCAGCTCTACACGGTAATGCCTCCACCCATTTGGATACATAGTCAATGGCCACCAGGATGTACTCGCTGTCATGGGATTTTGAGGTCAATGTCCCATGAAGTCAATGCCCCACACATCAAATATCTCAATTTGAAGGTTGTAGTGTAGGGGCATTGCGTTGCGAGTAGTGATGCTGCCTTGCAGTTGGCATTTTCAACACCTTTTGATGAACTCTTCGGTGTCTTCGTACATTGTTGGCCAGAAGAATCTGCACTACCAGATTTTGGCTTATGTGCGGAAGACCCCATAGTGGCCTCCGTACGGTCCTGCATGGCATTTTTCTATGATTTGCATTCCTTCTACCGTTGGCACACACCTCCTCAGCAGTCCATCAGAACACACCCTATATAGGTATGGGTCATCCCAAAGGTGACATTTGCTCTCAACTTGGAGCTTCTTCCTATCTCCCCCTGGTGGCACATATCCTGCAACCATAAAATTCACGATGTTCGCGTACCACAGGTTGGTATCTGTCACCTTTAGTAGCATGTTGTTGTGTAGGTAGTCTTTTATTAGTAACTCCTGCAGGTTAGTGGCATACACGACAAATGATTTGTAACAACATTTTATATTTCTTTTCTATCTTTTATTTTAAGGTCAAATTCCTGGAGTAGAAGAACCCGATATTAATCTAGGCTTAGCATCTTTCTTAGTGAGCAAGAATTTGAGTGCAGAATGATTAGTGTAAACAATAACTTTGGGCCCCACTAAGTAAGATCTAAACTTCTCAATAGCAAAAACAACTGCCAAGAACTCTTTTTCTGATGTAGAGTAATTAAGTTGGGCTCCAGTTAGTGTTTTGCTAGCATAAGAGATAACATGATGCTTCTTATTTCTGTTTGGCTAAGGACCACCCCAACAACATATTCACTAGCATCACATTGATCTCAAAAGGTAGCGACCAATCTGGAGGTTGGAGGATTGGCGCTGAGATGAGTGCTTTCTTGAGTGTATGGAATGAACTTAAGCACTCATCCGTGAACTTAAAAGGTGCATCCTTAGCTAATAGGTTTGTGAGGGGTCTAGAAATTTGTGAAAAATCTTTGATGAAACGCCTATAGAACCCCGCATGACCTAGGAAGCTACGGATCCCTTTTACATTCATAGGGGGTGGTAGTTGCTCAATACCTTCGATCTTGGCTTTGTCTACCTCAATCCCCCTCTTGGACACGAGGTGTCCAAGGACGATGCCCTCACGGACCATGAAATGACACTTTTCCCAATTAAGTACAGGTCCTTTCCTTGGCATCTTTGCAAGACTTTGTCTAAATTCTCAAGACAATGATCAACAGTTTTTTCATAGACTAAAAAATTGTCCATGAAAACTTCCATGATCTCTTCAATCATGTCTAAGAAAATGGACATCATGCACTGTTGAAATGACGCGGGTGCATTACACAACCCAAACGACATTCTACGATAAGCGTATGTTCCATACGGGCATGTAAAAGTCGTCTTGCTTTGATCATCGGGGTGGATAGGAATTTGATGATATCCCGAATACCCATCAAGAAAGCAAAAGAAAGAGTGCTTCGCCTGCCGTTCTAACATCTCATCAATGAAAGGCAGCGAGAAGTGGTCTTTCTTTGTGGCCGAGTTGAGCTTACGGTAATCTATGCACATTCTCCACCCTGTGACGGTTCGTTGTGCGACTAACTCATTTTTGCTATTTTCAATGACCGTCATGCCCCCTTTTTTGGGAACCACATGGACAGGGCTAACCCAATCGCTATGTGGCATGAGATAAATAATTCCAGCGTGAAGAAGTATGAGGACTTCCTTCTTCTTGACTTCCTGCATCTCATTCCTGCGCCTTCGTTGAGGTTCTTAAGAAGGTCTATGCGAAGGGTCAATAAGAATGTGATGGGTGCAAAGTGTTGGGCTTATCCCTTTAAGATCTTCTAGGGAATACCCAAAGATAGACCTATGCTTTTCAAGAATGGTGATGAGTTTGGATGTCTCCTCGTCTTAAGCCTATCGCTAATGATAACAGGAGTTTGTGTGTTGCCATTCAAGAAAGGATAGCGTAGGCCTTCGGGCAGGGGTTTGTTGGCGTTTCTTAGCGTCATCACTAGGATTGCGAATTCCTTGGCAATATCACCAGAAATGCTAGTAGGTATTCTGTAGCATTTATAGAACAAGTCCGCATGCGCATGGAAATAACGTTGTAGCATTTCACCCAAAAGTATTCAGGGTATCGTTATTTATATTTTCCAAAAGGAAGGCAAGGTGTTTAAGAGTATAGTAGAGACATAGATAATATAACATGATCGCATAATAGACCAATGTTCATAGCAGGGGTAGATTATGATAGGTAATTGGATAACTGACACACACTCAAGCCAATCTCAAGGATAAACATAAAAGAAAGAATAAAGAATAACCTAAACCAGAGCAGGCATTCCTATATAGCTATGTTAAGAAGCAGATAATCATACAATACATGTTGGTTAGATAGGGTCAGAGGTTCTAAGGTAAAGTAGCCAAGGTCAATATTGATCTACTTTGAGCACCGGATAACGCCTGGTCTACCAAGCGATGCGGCCTACGGCTCTACTCCAAACCCGGACGTGGGGGACTAGAAAGGACGGATAGGACAAGGTCACTCCCTGCCGCCTACCACCACAACCTTGCGAGAAAGGTGCAAACAAAGGTAGCTCTAGCCTAGACACCACGTCTAAGCTATAGACTACTACTCTAGCGTGTCGACAAGGCTTACCTGTCCCCGGGGTCCTTCTACTAGAGCACTCGCCACAAGGACGAACGATGATCCCGCAAACCAACTTTGACCAAGACTAAATTAAGAAAGAACTCATCACCTCAACTTAGCTCTAGGTCTAGACATGTATGTATGAAATATTAAGCATAAAGTTCTATGTGCAAAAGAAACTTAGCTCTAGTTCCAGAACATAACTATATTGATAGAATAAGAACAAGAACATAGAAGGATTCTTCAAAGTATTCATACCAAACCCTAAACCCTAAACCTTGCTCTCCTTACAAGGCTCCTTGCCAAACTCCTACTACTACATCCTAAACTACTAAAAGGTACAAAAGAGAGAGAGGGAGAGAGAGAGAGGCTCTCTTGTGTGGTGTGTGTTGTAGGGGGCCTCTCCTCTCCTTTTTATAGTTGGTGGAGGTCGGTTCGAGGGCCTTTTGGGAAAAACCAGGTACGCACCACCCTCCTCTCCATTGAATGTGCCGACACGCCAAGGCGGTGGCCGAACCACCTCCAGAGGGGGCCGGCCGGTGCACCTAGGCCGGCCGGCGCGCCCCCGAGGCCGTTCGGCCTCTGCCTTGGCAGGTGGGCTACTAGTTGGGCCATGATTGACGTGTCATCACGGTTTTGGCCCAAATGTTCTCCGGTTGGGCTGGCTTCCCTTGATGTGGCAAATACGTCTTTCGAAAAGCGCCCTTTTAGTGTAGATATTCCCTTATACTTGGTGTATTTCCTGCATAGTGACAAATCTTCCAGTACAAGTGGAATTCCATTAGTAGTAAAGGTATATGTGTGTAAGAATGTCTAATTCACCCCTTTTTGGTTCTATATTGGCGGTGTAAATTCATCGTTAAGGACCGCCAATAGGGTTTAAGCTCAACTGGAGGTCATGTCAGTACTTCCCCTTTGGGAAGGTCTATGGTCTCTCCTAAGTTGTCCTCTTCTTCTATGATTCTAAGGATGACTCAGGCGAATTAAAGGTAAAATCGACTTGACTTCCATGGGCAGGTCATGATGGGGGAGAGGTTCTGCCATTGAGTTTTTAGCTCGAGTGACTTAGATGGAAAAAGATTCTCTCCCCAACTTCACGTCCAGATCCCCTATTTTTGGTGGGTCTATGAAAATTTTTTCTAGGAGATTCCCTATCATGATGTTGAAATCTTGGATGTTAAAAACATGGAAATCAAGGGTCATTTTGACATTATGATGATGCACTGTTATGTTGTGCAGAATCCCACATCCTTTCAAACTAGAATGTGGGCCAACTCTAGGATATTTGTTTGTCGGAGCAAGAGGTTCATCACCCAAGTAGGTGAGAGCGAATGATAGTGACATGAGATTTGCTCTGATAGTAGGATTGTAAAGTGCATCCACCATGGTCCTAAAGAGTTTGCATTGAATGGTTGAAGAAGGAGCATGAATCTAAATTTCTTTAGATGAAAGCTCCACTTCTTCTACCCATTCAGTGCTCATGATGGTCATCAACTCCCTAATAGACTTTCTAAGAAATTCCTTGTCTAGTGGATCATTTGGAGTGATGGGGACTGGTGGTCTCTTTTGGCGTGGATACTTCGAGGTGTTCCCAAAATCTTCAAATTCATCCTCAAAGTTTGGAATTTCTAGGAGTTTCTGGTTCGGGTGAGGGTCTCTGGATGGGAGTTATTGGTTCAGCCTTGGCTGAAGAGACTTCCTCAAGTTTTAGCTCAGGCTCTACACGGAGGGATTCTAGCGGAGGAGTGTTCTCTAGGATGCGTTCTAGGAGGGCTTCTCCTTCCTCTATGGTTTTTTGCAAAAAGGAACCTCCGGCGGTAGTATTGAGCTGTAGGGAAGATTCCTTGCTAAGAGCTAACCGAAAGTGTTGTAACAACACATGGTTTGGTATAGACAAGTTTGGGCCAAGATGTGATAGGATTGAAAATCTGTCCCAGGCTACACCTATTGTTTCCTTCTCTTTTTGTCAGAAGTTGAGAGTCTCTTGACGCAGGGAAGCGATTCGAGATATAGGGAAGAATGCGAAGCAAAATTTGTTCCTCAATTCTTCTCAATCTCCATTTACCTTACCTATGTTGTGGGCGTACCCTTATTTCGCCCTCTCTTTGAGAGAGAAGGGAAACAACTTCCACCATAAGGTGTCGTGTGACATGCCTGAAATGGTTAGGCATGCACAGAGCTGCTCAAACTCCCGCAAATGATGGTATGGGTTTTCATCATTGAAGCCCGAGAAGGTTTGTTCCCGAACCATGGCTACAAAGCCTGGGCGGAGTTCATAGCTGGAAGCTGTGATTGGCTTCGATGATTTTGGTGTCTCTAAGAACTCGCCCTTAGGAGTAGCAAGATATTGGATAGAGTTTTGCTCCATTGGAGAAGATATATAATTTTTTAATAAAAAGAAAAGAAAAGAAAAGGAAGGATACACGGGACAAACTAGGTTCGGAGATAATTACGACAACCGTTCCCCGACAACAACGCCAGAAATGCTTGTTGGTATTTCTTAGCGAAAGTAGCCAAATCCGCAAGCGCATGGAATACGTTGTAGCACTTCACCCGGAAGTATTCAGGGTAGTATTTTCCACAAGGAACGGCGTGTAAAAGGGTCTCTAAACTAGTTGTCCCTGAGAGGCGAGATGAAGAGTAGCTTGGGTAGTGAGGTTTTCTATGGATAGATCCTAAGTGAAGATAGCAATGCAACTATAGACCTGCTTCGGGCACCGGATAACACCTGGTCTGCCAAGCGATGCCGGCGTACAGCTCTACTCCAAACCCAGACGTGGGGGATTACAAAGGACGGACAGGACAAGGTCACTTACCGCCGCTTACCACCTTAGCCGTACGAGAATGGTGCAAACGAAGGTAGCTCTAGCCTAGACACCACATCTACGCTATCGACTACTACTTAGCGTGTCGACAAGGCTTACCCGTCCACAGGGTCCTTCTGAAGTGTTATGGGGTTGCTACGCTAGCCAGAAAACAAAATTTTTTGCCCCATAAACCAGGATCTACTGCATAGTATAGGTCATAGGATTACCACTAGATGCAAAGATGCAGCGAAAAACTACTTGGTGTAGTTGCACGCGTCGCAGCAGCCAATTCCAGACCACGTCTCCAGACCACGTAGATCACCGCCGACCACTCACCGACCACAGCCACAACTCGCCGACCACCACCGACTACTGTGGTCCGTCTCAGTGCTCCAGATGCAGCACCTCCGAGGTGTCCCACACATACAGGGAAGAAGCAATGCAACTCGCAGGATTGCTAGATCCACAAGAATCTAAGGTGTGAGCGTGGGAATTTGGAGCGGCTGCCAAAAGGCACGGAATCGATCAAGTCTTGCCACACCCCACCCCTTGCTTATATAGGCATCCCTATAGGGTTCTGAGTTGGAGGCCCAATAGAAAACCCTAAGCCTTATCTAATCTGGGTCCAACCCGTATTAGGCTTCAAGCCCCTTAAG
>DXKC01003158.1:0-11833 GCA_031170775.1 Cymbopogon citratus
AAAACGTTGAGAAACCTGCATAACTCAAATAAAGGAACTAGCAAGATAGATGAACACAAAAAGCGCGTAGGTCATTAGCACTATGAAACACGATCTGTTGGGAGCATGGTACCATTCACAAGCCAGAGAGGGCGAGAATACACATTCTCAGCTGGTAGAGTATGCAGTTATACCTCTAGCTTTATATCCACGGTGCCCCTGATCTGCAGATTGCACAGAGTGTTCATCATCGGCTGCTTATCCTTGTTCATGTTCATGTGGCGAAAATCGTTTCTGTGAATGGACATGGAGAACATGCTAACTGTCTTTCCTTGGTGCCGCCCATTCATATGAGGTGATCATTGTGCTCAAGGCAGCCGGTGATGTCATTATTACCAGCCAATGGGATGGGAGATAGCTAGAGAATTGGGAGAGGAAGATCTGGGAACTCCGTTTTATTTATATCCTCCTGAGGCTGTGGATGCTTATTAAATGGCAATTTAACCATGGGCCCATGGTCAGTGGCAAATGAAATTAAAGGAGACCTGATCTGCGTCCAAACCATGAAAAAATGAGTGACAAATTAATTAAGTCGAAACATACTCCAAATTAGTTGTTGAATCAAATGAAACTAATTAATTGGACCAGGCCTCCCATACATCACAATATATCGAGAAAAAGAAAATACTTATTCCAGATATAAAATGTGCCGTTCTTGTGGTGCAACAGCATGGGAGCAGACAATGTATGGTCCTTGTCCTACTGCATCCTATGATAGGAGACACCGGTTTCAGAGCTCTGTAACCATCTTGATGGAGCCACGATGATTGCTGACAGCAGTGCAGGGTGCCCACGTTTCAGCAGCATTGTCATCGAATGACCCCAAGCCCCTCTCCACTTGCTCGTTCCATTCTCCTTCCCTCCCACTCGCTGCTGTATGTGGCGATAGTGTCGATCCCCACACACCCTGACCAATGTGACGGACGAATTTTTTTGTGGATAGTTTCAAAAACTAAACTGAATACATGATCGATACAACTACCTACCACAATGTGGTCCTCTGTTAATTTATTACTAAGCTATTGGCAAACAGGCTTTTGGTCTTTCTTCCTCAGCTAATTCATACTAATCAGTATGGTTTTATTAAACATAGATGTATTCAGGATTGTCTTGCTTAGTCCTTGGAGTCCCTACATTTCTGTCACTAGTCTAGACAGGAGATAATTATCTTAAAACTGGATTTTGGAAAAGCATTTGACAAAGTGCAACACAGCTTAATGCTTCAGGTCATGGAAAAGAAAGGATTCCCTCAGAGGTGGTTAACTTGGATGAACATCATCTTCTCTTCTGGTACATCTTCAGTGCTTCTAAACGGTGTACTTGGGAAAGTTTTTCATTGAAAAGAGGGGTTAGACATGGGGATCCTCTCTCCCCACTGCTGTTTGTGCTGGCTACTGATTTACTACAGGACTTGCTTAATGCCGCAAAGGATCAAGGATTGCTTTCATTGCCTCTGGTTCTGCCACATACTCATGATTTCCCTATTCTTCAATATGCTGATGATACACTAATCTTTATGAAAGCAAATGCCAGACAACTTTTCTTCTTGAAGGCTTTACTCAATTCTTTCGCAGAATTCTCAGGTCTGAAGGTCAATTTTCAAAAGTCAATGACTGTGTCAACTAATGTGGATGAGGATAAGATGAACATTCTCTCAAATACCTTTGGCTGCACTAAGGGTACACTCCCTTTTACATATTTGGGACTACCTTTATGCCTGACCAAAGCCAACAGTAGCTGACTTCTGGCCACTAGATTCTCGGTGTGAGAGAAGATTGGTTAGTATCTCAAGCTTTCTCAGTCAAGCAGGTCGGCTACAATTGACAAATGCCATCTTCAGTGCACTGCCAACTTTTGCTATGTCAACTTTCCTCTTGCCAAAGGCAGTTGTCAAGCAGATAGACAAGTTTAGAAAACATTGCCTCTGGCGTGGTTCAGACTTGAACAACAAGAAACCCCCAAAGGCTGCCTGGTAATTGGTCGGTAATACTAAGGATAATGGGGTCTGGGAGTCATTAACTCAAAAGTCATAATCATAGCTTGTTGCTGAAAAATCTTCACAAATTCTATAATAAGCTAGATATCCCCTGGGTTCAGTTGCTTTGGGCAGTCATATATGTCAGTGGTAGAATTCCATCCAGTGCTCGAATTGGATCCTTCTGGTGGCGTGACATTCAAAAGCTAATTCCAGAATTCAAAGACTTGGCTACAGCCTACAGCTACAGTTCGAAATGGGTCTTCCTGCTTCTTTTGGTTAGATACATGGAATGGGTTTACTCTCAATGCTACCATGCCACAACTGTTTTCCTTTGCCAGGAACAAAAATGTCATAGTATCTCAAGTTTATCAAGCTGAAAATCTTCATGAGCTGTTTCATTTGCCTCTTTCTGAAGAAGCTTTTCAAACAATATGAGCAACTGCAAGTCATATTATTGTCTATGCACGTGTCAGATGATAAGGATGTTTGGTCTTATATTTGAGGTACACCTGTGTTCACATCTCACAAGGCTTATCTGCATTCGAAAGGCATAGTACCAACCCATCCTGTTTTTTCTAGGCTTTGGAATTCTTGCTGTCAAAATAAAAGAAAGGTCTTTTTCTGGTTGTTGTTAAAAGATAGACTGAGTACTAGAGAGCTGTTAAGAAGAAAGCACATGCATCTTCCTAATTATAGCTGTGTCCTGTGCAATTTGAATGAAGATGAATCACTGATTCATTTGTTTCTAGAATGTCGTTTGCCATCTCCTGTTGGGCTACTCTTCAACTGGTTATCATGCATCCAAATGACCCTTTTGGTACTCTGGTGTCTTTTAAGAATCAATTAAGAGTTCAGTTTTACGTGGAAATCATAGTCACAATGAGTTGGGCGATGTGGACAGCTAGAAATGACTCCATCTTCAGAAACTTCAGCCATCCATTGCAAGTTGCAAGGTAATCTTCAGAAGAGAATTTGCTCAAGTTATTCTTAGAGCAAAACGAGATGTTTCAGTGAGGTTATCCCAATGGCTAGAAGGTTATGTGTAATTTTTCTTATTTTCTTTGTACCTTTTTTTTTGTTTCATAAGGTTTTGTTGTAAGAACACTCTCTCAAGTTTTAATAAAAACTCAGTAGGGGGAAACCCCTCTTGTTTACCCTAAAAAAAACGTGGTCCTATGTTTTTTTTGGAAGGATGGCAAAAGCTTTGTCGTGATTTCTATTAGATGAAAAAAGAGAAACCGTGGACTGTCGATCTAGATGTTTTTTTAGCACATAGTACTTTTATAGGAGGTAATAACAACATTATATCGCTTTGGAGCAAGATGCATAACATCGACCTTTCTCATTTCTAGCGAAAAAAAACATTGAGCTTTCTCAAAACCATCATGTACGAGCGAAGGAATGAAAAGCACCGATCACCCTAACATTACATATTAATATTAATGGCATAAATGGCATCCAACATTTCTCTCTGTCCCCTCACTAATCACTCCAACCACACGTTCGCCTTCCTTTCCACACTGGCATCTTGGTACATGGCGTGCATGTGGCACACACAACCCCAGCGCACCGGAGGACGATGAAAGAAGTGCATAGATTAAGATGAGCTCAGAATCGACAAGCAATGTTCGAATTAATCATTCTAGTCTCCCGTGGCTGTACGAATTGTTTGGTATGACGTCGTTCCAATGGCAGTGTTCAGAGATCTCCCGATGGTTCCGAAGCCCATCCACAAATCCAGGTCATCCTTCCAATGCAATCGGCAATAGCATCTCCTATATGAAAATGTCGTAGATTTTTCCCCATTATTTTCTCTTTTTATTTATATAAAAGATATAGACCAGCGGTTCACTACTGCTCTCTTCTCATTCGGCAATCGTCTTCACTGGTGATAGAGGGACATATATAGGCACGAGGCACTTTGTCTGAATGGAAGTCTTCACGTTGATTCCTACTATATATCAATGTACAATTAATCAAATTACCTAACCTGCAGGATAACAAATTAAATATCTAGGTATCGGGCATCAGCAGTGGACTCCTGACGTATATACATACTCCGTCCGTTCCTCTTAAGCGCCTATTATAATATGTTGTTTAACTGTAGATACTTTCTCAAAGTTGAGTATGTTTGACTTCTCAAGAACTAAGAATGTATGACAGTTAATAAGATATGGAGCGAGTATATCCCATATGACGCTGCAACATCAGCAGCATGAGCTATTCCGTTGTTAGTTCTTTTATACATATATGTAAATTAATACTCTTCCAATGCAAATTATAAGACGTTTTCTCTTTTCGAAATACACAACTTTTATTATCTGCCAATTATAGTTCGAATGGAGGGAGCGGTACAGTAGTAAAAAAACAACATTAGGGGTGGTTCAAGTGCATTTTCAGGGGCGGTTTGAGACCGCTACTAATCCATTGACCATAAAGATGGGACAGCTCTAGCAATGGGCTTGCCCCTAAATATCGATCTTGAGAGGCCATCCCGTTAAGACAAACGCCTCTAAAGTTCAAGCTCCAGGGGCACTTGACTTAAGAAAGCCATCTCTAAAGCTTGTTCAAGCTCTAGTTCGTGTCGCCATGCACGGACAAGCACGCACTTCCACTTCAGCGTCGCTGCTCCATCCCATGTCATCGTGCACAGCCATGCGCCGCCACTCTTGCCCATGCCACCGCACTAGCACCAGTGCTCCATCCCGTGTCATCACACAGCCACACGCTCCGCCGCTCCAGCCTATGTTGGTGTCGCTGTTCCATCCCGTGTTGTCGCGCAGCCACCCATGCTGCTGCTCCAGCCCACGAGCTACCCGCATCGCAGCGCTGGTATCGCTGCTCCATCTGTTGTCGCGAAGCCATGTACACTACCGGATGATCCATTGACATGGTCCCGTAGTTGCGCCGTGCACGGATGAGCCAGCAGTGGGACTCACCTGTGCCTCGCACCTCCACGGCTGCATGAAGGAGAAAGGGAAAGAACAAAACAAAGACAAGTCAGAAATTGAGAGCACAGCACACAGGACTGCATGTGTGATGAGAAGTGATAAGGTAGATGAGAGAAAATAATAGAGGAGAGAGAGAGAATTCGACACATTTCCAATGGCAACTCAAATCTGCTTTCCACTCACCAATTTTCAAAGGTAGTTCTCTTAACTGAATGCATGTAAAAATAAATATTCTAAGGTGATTCTCTACGGAACTGTTTCTAAAAATATCTATTTCAGAGCACCTCGGTTCTCTCTAAACGCAACCGCCTCTAAAAATGTTGATATCTTGAGAGGAGGTTTTCTTAATTGAACCGCTCTAGAAGATAATCCTTGGAGGCGGTGGGAACTATCTGTGATACAAAAGGGAGGCATTTCTGAAATGATTTTGTCTGTACTAGTGGATAAGAATTAAGTGGGTCCCTACATTGGATGTATAAAATTAAAATGGACTGAATATCATCCTATATGTATTGTAAAACATTTTCCTATGTTGAACGTCTCCTTTGACCATATAATTAGTGTAAATCTATGAGGGCGATTGAGAACGCCCTAACATAGGAGTATGTTAGTACTCGGGATCAAAGGTTTTCAACTGAGCTATGCAGGAATGCCTGGATGCTTAAGCGGCCCATTTACTCTTGGGGATTGAGGAATCGCCCAAACCATAGGCTCCCTTTTTATGTGACGGCGTGAGGCCGAACAACTTTTTATAGAGCATCTTCTAAACGTAAGTGGGCCTTGCCAGCCAAGAGCTCCTGATGATCCTTGCTTGTTAGGCTGCCCTTTAAGGCCATGCGTTTGCAGTCAAGACTTGCTGATTTTTTCAAAATTATTTAAATAATTTTTATTTAATAAATTCTCAAAGTAGGCGCGCAAACTGCTCCTATTCCCAGCAAAAAAAAATCTCAGGATGTTCCTGTACACATGGCACGTGTGTCTCGCAACAACTGGCCAGTTCTTACCATGGAACTGGACTAGCGCCTGCACACATTCCATGACGACGTATATGTTGTGGCCACTGTGGTGGGCACGCACGAGCCAGCATAGGTTGATGTAGAGAGGACGTCGCGACACAGATGTTCCTTAATTGACTACTTAGAGGTAACTATGCTTCGAACCCTGAAACTCCAAGACTCAAGGCACACGAAATGTGACTCTTGTGGAGTGTAGAGACTACAGAAGTATTGTGGAGTGCAGAGAACACAGAAGTAAAGCAGGTGTTTCTGATGCCTATACACATAAAGCAGGCGTATTCCTATACAAAATTACCATAGCAAGACCATTGGAGCAGCAAGAATTAGATGACATGCTACTCGCATGTGATTCTTTGCCGGCCGTTTTATATACATAGGTTAGAGAGACAACTACATGTCACGAGCAGGCACAAAAATTAAGCAGTAAATGTCAGATCCATTATGCCAAAAAAACTTTGTGACGCGTTCATAGCATCATTAGTGACGCGGAAAAGGCATGTCACTGTTCTTGCATCTGTGATAAGGGTACATCCGTGACGCGTTTAGCCAGGAGTGATACTAATAAGCCTTGAGAGCGATGCGTGCAGCCAGGAGACGTCCCTAATAACCGTTTAGAGAGCGTCCCGTTCAGCAAGGACACGTCACTGATATGAATCTCAATAGCGACGCATTTTGGCAAAAGGCTGATCTATTGTGTATTGAAAGATTAGAACTTTTGTTTTGAACAAAGAGTCCTGGCAATCCAACATGTTATAGTTTACAACTGATAATTAATTAATTAATTAATTAATTAGGACAAACAAAGTGAGTCATCCATCACAAATAAGGCACAATATTAACCCCAGTGTGTAGTCCTCATCTTTGCTTATCCACGTTTTTGAGGAATCTACCATCCGATTGAATACCGTAGAAACTGTGGCGGCTCCTCGCCTAGAAACACCATCCATGTCTCTCCAAATAGCCCTGGCCGTCAGATCACCCATCCGATGGCCCAGATCTCTTGAAGAGGCTTTCGCCGGAAGTGTCTTTTCGTGCCTCTTGTTCGCTTCTCTGGCTTCCACCCTGCTGCGAAAAGTAAAAATAAACGACACAATAGCAAAAAATGCACACACTAAAGATGTACTTTTATGCCATTAATTAGAATCATAGGATGGAGACTATGAGACAGAGCTTCCATATCGCCTCCTGCAGCACCAAAATAGCATCAAATCATTGAGGCTACTGCAAACAAGACTAAAAGGTCAAGGAACTGCGGAGGCGAGAACATGGGAGATGATGCTAGTTCTTTGAGTCAATTGAGTAAACATGTTGAGGAATCTACCACCTCAAACTTTCCCATGATGAGAGACCAATATGTTCAGCTCTATCTTTACTGGAGCCAATTGTAATCAGACTCGAGGCACCAGCCAGTCACATTGGGAGCAATAGTGTCGCATAAATTTTTTTTTTCTGATTTTACCCATTATCTAACAGAATCTGATTCGAGAGACGAACTAGCACAGTGACAGTGTGAACGTCTAATCTTTAGGTGATCTTTCTCTTTGGTTTGGTTTATTTTGTAGGGTGGTCGGATCATCCCACTGCCAATCGAAAATTGTTTCAGTAAGATATGCATGACATACGAGCTTGTTATATATCATCTTATTTCTGCTAGACGAGGACAGCATATATACATCCTTTGTTTCTTTGTCCATGACAAATCACAGCATCGGTCCATGCATATTCATGTCCTACTCAGTCGGTGCACGTGCCAGAGTGATGACCCACATGGTGAGCGTGCTTGCATCTCCACAAGAATCCTGTCGTCTGCTCTTCAGAGGAGGGAAAGCCAACGCTCAAGTGGACGGGCCGGTAGGAGAGAAGCGTTAACACTATGCCAGAATTAGCTATATGTGACGTCCGGTTTTGTGACGCATAAAAGAAACGCGTCACAGATAATCTATTTGTGACGCGGGTTCACGAGACGCGTCACCGATAAGCTGTTGCCCATGCCCCAGAAACAAAACGCGTCACAAATAACAATATATCAGTGACGCGTGTTAACAATACGCGTCACGAATAACAAATGTGACGCGTGTTCTTCAGACGCGTCACCAATAGATGGCCTTATTGGTAACGCGTGTTAACAATACGCGTCACAGATAAGGATGTGACGCGTGTTATTTAGACGCGTCACAAATAGATGGCCTTATTGGTGACGCGGGTTATTAAGACGAGTCACGGATAAAAAATGTGACACGTATTTTGTAGACACGTCACTAATTGTCGCAACCCCAAATTTAATAAACAAAACGAACAAAAAATTGCAGGTACGAGGGCTCGAACCCAGTACCTGTAGGCTTTGTACGTACTGACCCGTTTGACCAACTGAACCATTAAGAAGGTTGTGCCTGTGCGTACAACTTTTTTTCTTTTGAACAAGCGGAAGTAAAAAAATGACCCAACATGAATCCAAATAAAAGATCGCACCTCATGGCTAGGAAATCGCCACCCAACAAATAAATCCCCGCCGCCGCCGGCACCTGCAGCTCCGGCCCCGAGATGGCTAGGTTGTGTCTCTTCGGAAGCTCCTTGTGCTAGCTGCAGCCCAACACCTCACGGCACCTGCAGCTCCGGCCGGCGCCGCCGCCCACCTCAGCAGCCCCGGCCCTGAGATCCCATCCCGACAGGCCACCGCTCCTCCCTCTCTCTGATCCCCTCCGCCGCCATCACACCTCTCCTCTAATCCTCTACGCAACGACTCGCGATTCGCTACTGCCGAGCGAGTGGGAGCAGATGCAGAAGTAAACTACAAGCAGACGGTGGACGCGGAGGACTGCCGCCGCCGCCGCGAAGGCCAGATGGTGGACATGTGCAAGGCCAAGTGCGAGGAGAGCCTCCAGAAGAAGCGGTGCGACGGCTTCCTCGTCTCCGCCAGCGCCGTCCCACCCATGGGGCACTCCACCGCGCTCCAGGAGAAGGTAAGCCGCTGCCCTTCCCCTACTCCCGATCTGATCCCGTCCCCCTGTCCTTCGTAGTTAGGGTTTGGGAGAGGATGTGGAGTGATACTCAATCTAACAGGTTTGGATCTGATTCGTGAGGGCTAGTTCTAGGTGCTTCAGGTAACTGTCGTATACGTGCCTTGACTGTGGATTGCGGGGTGTATAAATTAGTCTCAATCATCACTATGTCCATGCTCCTGAAAGCAATTGATTTCATGATTTTTTTTATATTTTTTCGGGAGTGTTCTGCTTGATGGGGGCAATTATTGTTGCATCCATGTATATATAGATTCAGTAATTTTTAGATCGGTGAGAATGGGCTAAAAGAAGATGTGGAGATGCTGCACTGCTACCTACCCGATAGTGTGGATGTAATGTTCTTCTTTCCAACCTTTGTTAACGACGTCCTTGCTTGCTTATGTGGTGTATGACAATGACATAATTTTCTATTCCATCATTTGACTCCTACAGAATATTTGGGCAGAGTTTGGAGACCCCCTACGGGCAGCTTGGGTTAGTTCCTCCAACATTCCTTGCTTTCCCTTCTGATTGCAATAGCTATATTCTTAAGGCTTCTTGTTAAATTAGTCCAAGGACCCATCTTCGCATTTAGGGAGAATATGAACTCGAGCTCATAGCAGCCTCAAAACTCATTATGCTAGTTCTCCTGAAAACTGTTCTTTAGTAAATATTTCAGTGAAAGAAATAACTAGCAAAGTGTATTCAGATTAATAAATAATGATGATACAAGATAACTCTCATATATCAGTGTACTGATTTTTTATAGTTAGCAGCAGCAGGCGATAGGGGACATGTTTTTTGTTCTCAGATGTAAGCCTGTAGGCCTTCCTATAAATGCAATCCTTATTTTAATTGCTCACTGTAAATAGGATATACCAGACCATATATAGTTTGATTCTCCAGCTGATCAATATTTTCATGTCTTTGTTTTCTTATTTGCTCCACTTTGATGCAGATATACTGAAAGTGAAGGGAAAAGCGACAAACAGATCCTGTGCTACAGGTAAAATATGGCATGTTAGCTAACTCTTGCTTTGATGCAGAAACATTCTTGTACTGAGCTGACATTCTTTAGCAGATTCAAGATATATATGGAATCACTATAGTCCAAGAATTTACTGTTAATGTTAATGTACCAGGCATGCTGTCTTTGGTAACATATCCTTGAAGGGCCGGCTAACATTTTTGCCATGAATGACACCTGCTTGCTTGTGCCATGAAAGAACAGGTGCTTGTTTGATTTCTTAGTCTGTTTTCTGCAGCGACAGCAGCAAAAGGACAATTTCCATGATCTGTCCGAACTTGTTTGATTTATTCGTACTTGTAATCTGTAGTGTTTTTTGCCATTTTGGTGTACTAGTATCATAATTCACTGAAGCATTTTGGTGATCTGTGTACTAGTTTTTCCTAAAAAAAATCGTGTGCTAGTTAATGATAATCTCTAGGTAACTCACAATATATCTGTAAAGTGTTTAATTTCATCAATTCGTCACTGTTACTCATAGTATGCATTTGTATGTCATATTCACTTTAGAATCTTTTTTTTAAGAACCAATGATTTGGTTCATATATCAGTCTCTGTACGGTGTAGGCTACTAGCAGTAACACTAGAACCTGACCAGGAAGATATGTCATGCAACTCTGTCTTTCTGATGCTTATAAATATGCAAATCAGAGTTTGTCTCTCTGATCAGATCATGGTTTCTGCCTAATTACTCAAAACTCTCTAGGAATAGCTGTTCTCTGTACTGAGCATTTATGCACTGTTGGTTTATATATGCAAAAATAGATCTTGCATATATAAAAAAGATGATCACCATGTTTAATATTATTGTTGTATATTCTTTTTCAATTTATTTTCCCTACTAATTTATGCACTGTTGGTTTCATTAAGGTGATATGGCTTGCATTGAGTTATGTAGATACTAACAAGCTTTCGATGGAAAATGACTAGGATACTATTTTTCATAAGGATCAGGTAACATTTCTAACTCATCAAGACGTGCCTGTGCTTGGGTGGGTGGGGGATCTGTACTTAAAGTGCTTGTTGTTTGCAGTTCTTTACTTGTGCTGTGATTCTTTTAGGATCCAAATACTTGCTAGTTGAATTTTTCCCTTGCTCACTGGCTGTGGTCACTGCTGGGTTTGATTCAGCAATCAAAGTGCATCATCTATGCAACTCCATTTTTCATGACATAGAGGAAGATAAAAAGGTTTCCTCCAATTGTGAAAGTGGCAAGCAGTGAGCCAGGAACTCTGCTAATAAACATGACAGTTATATCATGTTTATGGCTGTAGGCTGATGTAAAACTAAGTTGCACTCCTGTTTTAGTAATGCTATGCTATTGACCTTTTCTTACGATGGTCTAATAATTGTCGATCAGTACGATATAGTGCAGACAATGCTTATGGGTTTGTATGGTTATTTTACAGGTGATTGTTTGAGTGCCAGTGCACAGAGATGGTAGAGAGACCTCAAGACACTAAGCTACAAGATTTTGGAAGTTGCTCCTACACAAACACAGAAGTGACTTCCTTGGTCTTGACTTCTACAATGCCTTTGCTGGTACAGCCAAATTTTCTGTTTTAAAGTTCTTTGAACAAGTGCCTAGCTGGTATTGCTTGTGTGGCTTTGCTTGTTAGTGCCAGAATGGATAGTAGACTATCTATTACAGTAACTACTGAGTTCTCTTTTGGTTTACATACTTCTATCTTTATCTCATTTTGGATTGTGCTTGTTAGGAGAACTTGATGTGACTTAGCTTTTTACATGGGCTGTAACTCTAACATACAGCTACTAATGTGACTTTGCTTTTTACCTGAAGCATTTGATAGTGCTTAAATCTA
>DXKC01003163.1:0-13161 GCA_031170775.1 Cymbopogon citratus
GAGGAACCCGCCGTATAAATATTTTATTCATCAATATGCACTATCTCCACGTAAGCTCCGACGTAATTTGTTGGAACCACTCAAGCGTTGTTGTTTTTAAATTACACGGAGCACCTTAAAGGACTAAGCAGCCTGCTGATTTGGAGATTTCGACGTGAGCAGCCCACTGATTTGGAGATTTCGACGAAAATGTCGTTTACCACTTAAAACATAACACCAAAAAATCCTGAAACAAATTCAGCAAAATACGAGCACTGGCGTCAAGTCAAGGACTTAATCCCTGGTGGGCTGGTTCCATCAAAAAAAGCCCAACCAACTGATCTATGATTAATTCACAACTCAAGGGTTGCTTTTGACAATGCTTGTTAAATATACAAAATTAACAAAAAAAAAATAATGAACATACATACTCGTTGATTTATTTCCACAGTATGATTAATTTTTTCTAATCACGCAAAAGATGTACAAGTCTTTATATTAAAATAAAAAATGTTCAATACAAGGAGGAGGTTGAAGCACGTTTTAGAGCTCCCGGTTTCTTCTAATGTAAATGGACAAGTGATTCTCTCTTGATGTTCACCTAAATCATTTGCATTTTGAGAGTTTGGCTGATTGAAGTGATTTTCTATGAAGAAGTTGAAGCTAGAGCTCTGTCATACATCTTGCTCGTGTCAGACCTCGCAGAAAGAAGAGGAACCAAGCAAGCCTTAACAGGTCAAATCAGACTTGGCCGAAAAAGATAATCAGATTATAGGCGACCTGTTCCAGCATGCACTGGAAACCATTCTGATTCAGGCACGCACACCACAATCCCGCCGGTCGCCGTTCTGCACTCCGACCGCGTCTGAGCAAGGCAGCTGCCGACATGTGGACCTATCCTCGCAACGGACCCACTTGTCGGTCTCGCCAGGGCCAGAAGCCAGAATCCAGAAGCTGGCTGGTCAAAATGTCAAATCTGGCGCGCAGCTGCCCCCCGAGGCCCGAGCACGAACGGACCAACCAACCACCGCGTTCCGGACATTTCCGGACACGCGACTCTCCTGCGCCATTTTCAATTCCACAGGCGTGGCGCGCATGGGCGGCGACCGGCGATGCTTCTGGTGATCTGGTCATCGCTGCGTTCGTCGGCACGAGCAAGCGTCGTGTGCTCCTCCTATAAAACCCACATTCTCTTGGCATCCCGGGCTCCCTTGCCTTGCCACAACCACAACCGCAAGAAAGCAGCAGCACACGGTTCCTTTCCTTGCATTCTTTCTTCCTCGAGGGAATCGTCGTCTTTGGCATCGGTGTTGCCGGCGGGTTTCAGCCGATCGATCGGGACCATGCAGCGCAGCAACTCGTTCGGAACGTCGTGGGCGGACCAGTGGGACTACGGCAGCGACCCGAGCCCGCGCGCGCGCGGCCGGCAGGACGGCGGCGGCAAGAAGCAGGGCGGCGTGGAGAAGACTAAGGCGGCCGCGGCGACGGGGCTCAAGAAGGTGAAGGAAGGCACGGCCAGCGGGTTCCAGTGGATCAAGGACAAGTGCCAGAAGAAGGGCGGCAAGAAGCAGGGCGCCCATGAGGGCTCTGGGATCGCCGGATACTAGTTATCCAGGCTCTGTTTCGACGGAAGCCTATTTTTCTTTGTTTGTTCGCTCCTTCCTTTCTTGTGTCGTCCATGTGTATACTGTTGGATGTAGTGTCGGCTCCTTCATGTAGATTGATGTTTTGATTTTAGCTATTGATGATTGGTTTATTGTTTTCAAATCTCGTGCTCTGTTTTGCTGCACAAGTTTTTGACACCCAGGTGCCGATTCAGTTATCGCAAACTGGAAAGGATCAGTACAAACTGCATAACAATGAAGAGATAAGATTAGAATGAACAATTGCAAAGATTGTTGATTGGTAACTATAGTTTCCCCCCTGATGTCTAAAGATAGGGATGGTGCTCCAATGAGTACTTGCACAGATACCTGAGAAATCAGTTTATTGGATGCTAAGCTGAAGTTTCAAACTGGTGATGACAATGGTTTGGTTAGTAGAGCAATCCACTCAAGTTTCTTGCTCAGAGAGAGTACCTCCCTGGCTTGCTCGTCACGCTGCAGCGGAGCCCAGAAGCGTAACTAGTACGCTACCCTAAAGATAACCTGTATAATAGAGTTAGTTTTCAATTTATTGAAAATAACATCATTCCAACATCACCAGATAGCCCAGCATAAGGCAGCTGTCCCAACAAAAATCAGACCCTCGGCTCGTTTATAAGTGCCGGCAACTAGCAACTCTGCGCCTATCTCCCAGGTACCTCCTTGTAGTACTTGCACAGATACGTGAAGAACACAAAGCTGACGCTTCCGATAAAAGCAAGGAACCAGTAGTATTTGTCCAGGTGTTCTTGCCGTGGATCATCAGAGAACCAGCCGTGTCCCTGTCCCGTCCTCGCCGTCATCGTCTCGAGGACGTCGATCAGAAAGGCGCCGAGGAAGTTCCCGAAGCCAAAGACGCTGAGGTAGAGCGCGATGCCGATGGTCCTCATGGTGTTAGGGACCTGCGTGTAGAAGAACTCCTGCATTCCGACGACCGTGAACACATCAGCTACTCCCAGTAGAATGTACTGTGGGAGCAGCCAGAATATGCTCAGCTGATGAGTGGCGGCAGCGCCATCTCCTTCGCTGACGAGACGGAGCCGCTTCGATTCGACGATGGAGGCGGTGATCATGGCGAAGACTGAGAGGACCATGCCGATGCCGATCCGCTGGAGCACGGTAATCCCCTTCTCCTCCCGGGTGAACACGCGCATCAGAGGAACAAATATCTTGTCGTACAGTGGCATGAGCAGTATCACCGACATCGTCGTCGAGCTCTGGAGCATTGCTGGAGGAATCACAAAGGTGCTGCCGACCTTGTGGTTCATCAGTATCCCTTGCTCGGTAAAGAATGTCATTGGCTGCTGAAAGATGACGGCGAAGATCAGCAGTGTTGTCCAGATCGGCAGAAGCCTCAGGATGGCCTTGGTGACACTGACATCAGGTGCAGTGTCATGGCCATCTTCTGCCTCTCTCTGATCAGTGAACTCATCTTTAAGCGCCTTCTCTTCTAATCTGTATTTCAATCATCAACATATTGAAAAATATACTACAGAAGAAATTGAGTCAAGGACTAATATTGTGAAATCTTACTCTAGCTCTGAAATGTCACGATCATCATCATCTCTAGTCGGTAAACGGACCTTCTGAGTAATGACACATGCAACAATTTCTTTCAGTACTCTGAAAATGCTATCTGAAGGCTTGTTGCCAGTACTCTGTTCGTTGCACACATACAGAGGAGTTCCACAACAGAATGCGACAACAGATAAGATCATGACGCCGCAAGGAATGGCAAATCCGAGACCCCAACCAAACGTGTCTTGGATGTATGACATGATGGAGTTCCCCAGGAGACTACCACTGCAAATGCCAAAATACCACCACTGGAAGAACAGGCTCTTCACCTGGTTCTTTTGTTCAGCTGGCAGAGATTCCATGTCATCTTCACTCAGTAGTTGGTCAGCTCCAAATGCTTGCAACGAAGGGTTGTTCCACCCTGCCCAACTGAGATCAAGTACAGTGGCAAAAACAACAGAGAAGATGGCATCCATGAGTGCAGCACTGCCCATGAGGTTAAACCTACTAGGCCCTGATCAAGAAACAAGAAAAATGATGCAGAAAAAAGTTATGCGAATTGCAATTCTCACCATAAAAAAACAACAATAGAAACTACGGGTGTAGAATCTCCGAAGTAAACTTAAAAAAAAAATCTTACCACTATTTTTTTGGGAACAACTTACCACTATGTAAAGCAACGATGAAACAGTTATGGTAGAATAACGATCCCAGAAAGAATCAGCAAGAATGGCACTAGCCAGTGGAAGCATGGACGTGACTCCATTCCATGTGCTAACACTCTTCGCAGCGGAGGATGTGCTCATCTTTACAACATCCGTGAGGAAAGTCACAATATTTGAGGCTACCCCCTTGTAAACAAATCTCTCCACACTAGCCACCACTGCAACACAAAATGTAATGAACTTATAATTATGCACAAATCATATCTTCCAAGGGAAAAACAGTAGTACAATGACATCGAGCACGGTTACCTATAATGAGAATACATGGCTTGCTCAGTGCTGCCGACTTAACTTCTGAATCCATGAGAAACAGGGAACACCGAGCTCAGCTCCTTCAAAAGTTTACATATATGGGATATTCTGAACAAAGACAGATGAGACCTAATATTCTTGCCCCTTCTTTTATTAGTGGTAACTCCACAATGGGAACTTGGGGAGGAAAGCGTGAGGAATACTAGTGCAACGCAACCTCCACAAATCATCATATTTATTTTATGAATTATGACTTAAAGAGTACATAAGTCCAGGAATAATATGCCATTCTAATACAAAGATGGCAACATAGTGAGCAACAGGACGCGTCAGAAAGCCAAAAAGAGCACCTGATGTAATATGTGAGAGGTGCAACTTTTATTCATAACAATGCTTGTGGAGATCAGCTTTTCTTTGAGCGAAAAGTGGAGATCAGCTTGACAATTGAAACCTAAACATCATCTTATCATCCTAAGCCATAACTGCTAGTAATATAAATTTTACAATGCAGTAGTGCTCAATCATTTAAGCACTTCATATGAGACAAAAGATTAGTAACTAGACAGCATCTGCACACTGACTAAATGTCCTGGAGGTGCTTTCTGATGTGGAGTTCACCAATCCTATTTTCCTGTATGAGCATTAAGATTGCCTTTCCCATGAATTGCTGAAAGCTAATATGAACATTTAACTTCAGATAT
Organism: Cymbopogon citratus; assembly: GCA_031170775.1. Taxonomy (NCBI): domain Eukaryota; kingdom Viridiplantae; phylum Streptophyta; class Magnoliopsida; order Poales; family Poaceae; genus Cymbopogon; species Cymbopogon citratus. The sequence continues at coordinate 4,819 of DXKC01003163.1, forward strand.
GGTAGGCAGAGTAGCAACTCCATTTCTATATGCACAGATCACAATATAGGTTCATGTGTAAGTATTGTAATACCTTTGTGTGCAAACGTTTGCATCTCTCTTCCAAGAATGTTGTTTAAGAAAATACCAATTGTGGCATGATCACTTGTGTGCTAACAAAATATAGACTCGCTTAGGTACCAACAAAATATAGACCAAACCAACTGTGCACCATCACCGTTGATGCTCGCAGTGCACTAACCTGAAAATGTCACGACGTGTATCCAACAGAGTCGTTTCATACTCATCCTCAAGTTGCTTCACCATTCCAAAGTGACAGCAGGAACACTTTTTTCAAAAGGCAAGACTTTTATTCAGTGCGAGATGCATGTAGTAAGTAGTTCGAAAGATCACTGAAGTCTGAAGCACAAAAGCAAATCTTATTTATTCTACAGGAGATAGCCTGTCTAGTGCCGACGGTCACATCACATTATTTATTGAAGATGAAAACTGAACAAGACACTGGATGAAGACTAAAGTTTTACAAACTACAAGGCCTACATATATTATTATGGGTTTAACGAACCATGACTGCATAAACAGTCAAGAAAACACAAGCCACTTATTTCTGATGGTACCTCCCTTCCTCCACCCTCCTTTTGAACTTCTCCTTCTCGTCATCCGACTCCCCGACCACCGCTTCCTTTGTCTCGTGCAGCGTCTCCTTCGCGCTCTCAGTAACATTGTCAGTCTTCTCCTTTGCCACCCTCACGAACTCTTCGGCTGTTGATCTTGCCTTCTCCCCGATTTCACCTAGTGTGTTGTCCTCATGTTTCTCGGCTGAATAATACTGTCAATTTCACAGGAAAACAGAAGATTGTAAGCACAGATTAGGATTATACCAAAACCATTCGTTCAATCATTTTGATTGAAATGAACTGTTGTCTAAAACATCTGCACATCACGATTCACTCCTTGTGCAGTTGTGCTTGCTTAATTAAAATTCCAAGAACATTGGGAAGTAGAAGCAGATCAGGATTGGTGAACTTACCCTGTAGCCGGGAAGAACATTGTTGCAGAGTGCAGGCAGGGCAGGGGATCTGGCCACCGAACTCGGGGAAGGGCAACCGAACTGGCGGTGAGCAAGCAGCCTCTTCATCTCACCTGCTACGAAGTTCCAATGCTCAAGCTCGAAGCAATCCGATAGGGACGGCCGTTCGTTCTGATCGGCAGCCGCCGTCTGCCCTTATAAGAAAAAATCTGGACGGGACGCGTGAAGGCAGGGGACCGGCCGAGCAGGTCGATCCCCTCCCTCGACGTGGCGCCGGAGCGCCTGGACACGTCGCCGAGGACGCTCCAGGCGGTCGCCGGTTGTGATTCGTGTGCCTACCGCTCTGGGGATGTGTGCGGCTACGGTTTGTTTCTGGATGGCGCCGCCATTATTTTACCTTGTGCGAGCGACGAGAAGAACTCCGCGAGAGGTGGCGGAGCCGTGGAGTCTGGAACTGGGCACGTGCCCTGCCTCCGCCGGCGTCAGACGGTCTCGCGGATTTGCGTTCACTGCCGGGCCGCCGCTGCTTCTCGTGGCCTGTGGGTTACGTCTTTGCCTGGGCTTATAAAGCCATTTTGGCCCATTTCAGTATATGAGTCCGATCCTATCCAACCTCATATGATTCTCAAAAAAAAAAAAAAAAACATCCTCAAATAAAATGTTGGCCCCTTTTAAATTTAATTTAATACTAACTTTTATATATATATCCCTAAAAAAACTAACTTTTATATAAACCTTGGTTATTTATTGTTTTTGTTTGGTTGGCTTTACTTTAATCCATCCCAATCCATATATGGGTTGAAAGAGGGGGCATGAAAAACCTATATAAGCCGGCGAGGGCATAGGTGCGGCTAGGTCTACGTCCTCGGGGCTCGAGCGCTGGCGTAGATCTCATTAATCTGGAGGCGGATCCTGCTGGCAGTGGCGACCCTAGTGGCAGGAAGTTTGTGCAAAAGAGGATATCCTCGACGAAAGCGACTGGGGACTTCGATAGAGGTGACGACCATGATCCCAATGGCGACGGAGGCCTTAGAAATTGGCGAAGCGGAAGCACATCCTGTCGGCTCGCGTCTAGTCGGCGGACGACAAAGGATGAAGGTGCAACCGGCCACACGTGACATCACCTCACTAGAAGGGGTATGAAGATGGCACCATCGGAGGTTCACGCAGCAATGGGACACTAGGAGTGGCGGCGATTTGATGACTTCAACTAACTGAATTTGGCTGTTTCAAGAGACGATGTCGTGAAACATGGATGTGCCCATGTTTTAGTTTTTTTTCCTTTTTTGATTATGTGTTCTCTCTTTTTTTTTGAGCTTTGAGTTTAAGTGCTCTCGTATCATTTTGGTTGTGTGTATACTTCCTGGATATAGTGACCGGATTATTGAAATTACTAGATCTTCCTTGGTATGGCGGTTGTTTAGACCACTGGAGTACGTGCCTGAGGCTGAGAGGGTGAAAGCTCGCGATGCGGGTGAGGAAGGGGTTCCCAAGGGCGCTGCAGTGAGGGTTCGACTCCTGCTTCTTCCACATCGAATGGACGCTCTGGAAAGAGTGCAATGCAAGTACTTTCAATGCCATCTCGACTTCGGCACCCCAGCTTGTGTCGGTAATTTAGGAGGAGGCGGAGGCGTGGAGCAGGGCCGGCTGCAGGAAGCTTTATGTGCTTCCGGCTGAGGGTTGGCACGGTTTAGCTCCTTGTATTTTCGTTTCGTGTTTAATTAGCTCAGTGTTTCTTTGCGGTCAGGGGTGAGTTTGGGCTACTGTAACCACAGTTACCGTACCATGTTTTAATTTGGCTTTGTACGTTTGAACTCCATTCTCTGCTTAACGAAGAACGCGCCCGTAGCGTCGCAAAAAGTATAAGCTCAAGGAAAATCAATAAAGAGCAGTGGACGGGGGTTGTTGGAGAGCGCGAGATTTGGGCGCCTCGGGCAGCCAGGCAAGTGCGGCCATCGTCAGTGCTGTCCAGGTGCTATGACCGCGCCGGACCGGCCGGCGGCCAACTTTTACCCGGAACTGAAGCACCACATCGCCAACGACCAGTGGTCCATCATGATGTCCCGATTGGACTCGACGGGAGACGAAAGTGGAAACAGCAAGTCAGCAACAAACTCATGGAGTTCATGGGGCGCGTTCACGAACTCGAGGGGTATGGCAGAGGCTCAATCTACAAAAACTCTCCCACCACCACCCGAGGCGTGACGCCGGCGGCCGGCCGCCGCCATTTCGCGTAGCGCGAGCGAGAGGACGCCGGCTACCGCAGCCGCCGCCAAGAAGATGCCTGGCTATCGCCGAGTCGCGGCGCGCGACGAACTCCGCTCGAACTGAGGGTCGCTGGGGGGCGAAGCCGCCGTCGCAGCGACTTAGCGCTCCGCCGGCCAAGATCCGCCGCCGCCGCCAGCTCAACTCTCAGATCCACTCCGCCCCCGCCTTCAACAGCAACTGCGGCACGCAGCCGTACGACTCCGGCACCGGACGCGCCTCAGCAGCAGCAGATCAACTCGCCATCCCGCCGCCGCTGCCGTGTGCCCGCTCTGCGTCCACCATCGCCGCCTTGCACGTCGCGTCTGTGCACCGGCTGCCCGACGGCTAGAAGAGATGTAGAGCCCGCTGGAGGAGGCACAAGAGGCGGGCCAGCCAGATCCGTCGCGGAGAAGGCCAAGACGACGAAGTCCGGCGGCCGCGGAACCTGTCGACGTGCGGCCGCACGCCGCGGGAGCGGACCCGGGCTGGTCCGTTGGTACGCTCTGCCTGCCGCCGCTGAGGAGACGTCTTCACCGCGCCCTTCGCCAGCTGGCCGCCTATCGAGCGCGGCTTCAGGTAGGGTCGCTCTGTGCCTCGTCTTGGTTGCCATCGCCATTGGCGGCAGCCGGAGCCACTGCCGTCAGCAACGTCGTCATCTCCTCCCTCCACTGCCGGTTCACTTAGCCAGCTGCAATTCTGCTCCTTCGAGCTATGTCACCTCCACCGCCGTCGACCACCGCATCTGAGGTTTCCAAGCAAGTCATGACAGCCAGCAGCGGCTCTAAGGGTCACTCTCATTGCTTCCAGCAGTCATCAACTTCCGCGACACTCGTCAAGTCTGAGCGTAGCCTTGCCTTCAAGCAATGGGCTCGTGGCAGATGCTATCGTTGTCTTGCTCGTGGCCATCTTGTTAGTTCATGTCGGGATTTCTTCCGTTGCATTCGTTGTCGTCAACCTGGGCATCGTGAGCAGCACTGCCCCCACCAGTGCCCACCCTCTCCAATTGCAAGTCCTCACCACCAACAACTAGCTCGCAGTTGGGTCGATGTTGTGGTTGCGCCCTCATCAAGTCAGCTTTGTACACGGCCGTCGTCTCCGCAAAGCCCTTCTCCCTCGCAAGAGAAGGATGTACATGACGGCAAAGATCGTGCGCCTCAAGCTCCGGTTATTTTCGATCCTCAATCCATGCTTGCACCTTTGCTTGAGTCTCTACGCTCAGAGTTTCAACAACAGATAACCCATTTGGAGGATTTGGTGAGGCCCCTTAGAGATGAGATTTTGGCTATCAAGCTGTGGCTAGCGCGTGTGGCCACTCACCTGAAGCATGCAGAGCTACCAAGCGAGGACCTCTCTGTTGATGTGTCCGGACCATTTGGTCCTTATGTTGAGCCACTTGGAGAGCTTTCTTCAGTGTCCAATGTGGCTGAGCTCTTCGGTCCCTGTTCTCCTATTTCGCGCTCTCCGACACCAGTGATCCTCCCCTCTCTTGTAGAGGCTTGCAAGTGCACCGACTCCTTGGTTCGCGAGGAAACATGTGCAATCAGTGCAGTTTCCATCACCAGTGAGAAGACAATAGAGCAAGTCACTGCAGCGCCATTGGATGCCCACACTCAAATAGTGGGGACGTTGCCAGATGTTGTTACCCCTGTTGAGGATGTTGTTCTACTGGAGGACGCATCCGACGACGATGAAGTTGTCTCTCAAGTGACAGCTGACCCAATCTTTCTTATCACCATTGAAGAAGCTCCTGCGCATTCTACGGCCGAGGTCAATTCAGGAGCCCCCCAGCTGAGGGAGGACCCATCGATAAAGGGAACGTCTTCTCCGTCCGCCACAACTATGATGGAGCAGGACATGGCATGTCCTCCTATGCATCACTCTTCACCACCTGCCCTGACAAAAAGGCGTCGACGCAAATCCTATGATAAGTCTTCGCTTCGCCGAAGTGTTCGCCTTGCACGACGCAGTGTATTAGATGATTTGGGCATTGTTGGGAAGGATGGGAAGCTTGATGATGACGCAATGCAAGATGTCGTTGACTGTTTGAAGGAATTGTTGCCACCAGACACCCTCAAATCATTGATGAGTTTAAAGGGTCCTGCCTTCTGGAGCCTTGTGGCGGAGGTTGTGGCGGAGGTCTCTTTGCCTCTTCGTAACGTGTCGTAGGTGCTTGTTGTTGTGGTTGTCTGTCTGTGTTTCTTTTGGTCTCGTTGTTAGCAGCTTGTTGGTAGTCGTAGCTTCTTTGTTGTGTCTTGTTGTCCTCGGTAGTTCTTCTTGTTTTTGTTTGTCTTATTGTTGTATTGTTGTGCTCAGTCTGAGCTAATCTTCTTTTTAATATAATCGGCAGCTCTCCTGCCTTGATTTGTTTCAAAAAAAAAAAAATGGGGCGCGTTCACTCGGCCACTACGCAACGACAACGAGAAAGGCAGGAGGTTGTTTTGCCCTCTTGCGGCCTCGATTCTTCTAGTGCTACGCCAATAGCAATTGTTGCAATTGTATGGGTACATCCACTCGCTATCATTGCTGTGATTGGGTTTCATTCCATCTGTTATCTGGCGCCCTTGTTACTTTCTCTGGCTGGATTGGAGTGTCCAGTACTCCATGATCGAACACGATCAACGGTGTCTATCACACGCATGTGCTTGGAGCAGTAAGCAATTCAAAAGTCATATAGTTTTTTTAGAATTAAAAAGTTGTATAGTATTGATTATTGAGCTAGGGGTATAGCGTTTGGAAAAACAAATCGCACTTTAAATGGCTAATTCGAATGAGTAAGGATGGATAGCTTGGAAACATTAGTTAAAGACCATAAGAGATTATAATCCATAGGTCTGACTGACCGGATCAGAAATGAAATGGGAGATAGTCAAAGTCAAAGGAGGCGTGGTAAAATATTATTCTAGATGAAGTCAATGGAGGTGTGGTCAAATATTATTCTAGATGATAGGGCAGCTACAAGAATTATATGTTCAGTACCTTGGAACCTTGGAATGACAATGATCAATCAAGAACACACGGGCGTTGATCCGATCTTCTTGGTTTCACAAGAGGCTGCAGCGGCGTTCTCCCCATCTCATCCTCTCCATCGTTAGGGCCTAGTCCAAGGTGTCAATCTTCTCCCTCAAATCAGCGCAAGAGAGAAGGCAATTCTGGCTACTGCTCCTCCTCGTCCAGTCCTTGTTGGCCGTAGGACGGGGGACACCAGATCATGGCAGGCAGAAGGAGATATATAGTTCGTTCATCTAAAATCAACTATACAGCTTTAAACGTGTCTCTACGCACAGCACCCATCTCTCTACCACCTATATATCTCTTGACTGACTTGATCCTAAAGCCAACAGCCAGACCAACGAACTGGGAGAAACTACAAGAACGAAATTTGATTTATTTAGTTACCTAAACCTGATCACGTTCTCCTTCCGCCTGCCATGTTCTGGTGTCCCCCGTCCTACGGCCAACAAGGACTGGACGAGGAGGAGCAGTAGCCAGAATTGCCTTCTCTCTTGCGCTGATTTGAGGGAGAAGATTGACACCTTGGACTAGGCCCTAACGATGGGGAGGATGAGATGGGGAGAACGCCAGCAGTAACAATGATGAGAAATAAATGACATGAACTCGAGAAACCTGCCATTGATCCGACAGTAATTTGTCTCTTGGATCAGGGGATCCAGTCATGGTCTTGTTTATCATGCATGCATCGCCATCTATCTATCGTCACTAAGGTAGTGGGAGAGGTTGACAAGGAACAACATGACCATAAACCATGCCAGCTGTCTTTCATATCCACCCATCCATTTCCATAGAAAAATTTGAAGTTTGTGCGACCATCTCGGCAGCGATAGAACTCTAGACAGAGAAGAGCAGTTGGTGCAAAACAGAAAATCAGCTGATGCATGGTTCTGGCTATCTAGCATTTACGATTTTATTCAACGGATCGATCGCTTGTTAGCCACGTCATATGCAGTTGCAACAGATGCATATGCTTGCTCAACGTTGCTTCTCTGTATAAAAAGCTAGGAAGGAGCATGGCCTTCGCCCCAGCTGCAACAGAGAGCTTTCCCCACAGCCATTCCAAGCACATATTCTCGTCCCGGCAGCTCACCAACTACCTTGTACTGCAATTCATCCTATCACGGCACATACAGATTTATAGATTAGGTCCATATAATTAGTGCCTGTCTAGATGCTCGTTTAGCTTCAGGCAATCAGGCGCCATGATTGGGGTGAGCATTGTCAGTTACTATAAGTCTCTGATCATGGTGCTACTGGCGCTCGTCGTCTGCGTCAGCCTGGCTGCCTCGCCGGCGACTGCCGCGGCCGGCGGCCGGAGAGAGGAGGTGCACCTGGTGCCGGCGTTGTACGTGTTCGGCGACTCGACCGTGGACGTGGGCAACAACCAGTACCTGCCGGGAAACTCCGCGCTGCAGCTCCCCTACGGCATCGACTTCCCGCACTCGCGGCCCACCGGACGCTTCAGCAACGGCTACAACGTCGCCGACTTTGTCGGTCAGTGAATGCATGTTGATTTCAGCTCGAACTGGCTGCCATTGTTTTCTTTGAGTCTGACAGATTTGCAAACAAAAATTCAGCGAAACTGTTGGGTTTCAAGAGGAGTCCGCCGGCTTACCTGTCCCTGACGCCAAGAACGAGCCGTCAGATCTTTAGAGGCCTCCGCGGCGTCAACTACGCGTCCGGAGGCTCCGGCATCCTCGACACCACGGTAATTTGGTCGCGAGTCATTCTTGATCATTTGATCCCTACTTTATATTGATCATTTGTAACGTAAACGAATGTCGACGACGGACCAGGGGAACACAATCACGTTGACGAAGCAAATCGAGTATTTCGCGGCCACCAAGTCCAAGATGGCGGCGAACAGCGGCTCGGCATCGTCGTCCGTGGACGAGCTGCTGTCCAAATCCCTGTTCCTCATCAGCGACGGCGGCAACGACATGTTCGCGTTCCTGCAGCGGAACGGGACGGCGAGCGTGGTGCCGTCCCTGTACGCGGACCTGCTGTCCAACTACACGCGGCACGTGCGGGCGCTCCACGGCCTCGGCGCGCGG
>DXKC01003167.1:0-14335 GCA_031170775.1 Cymbopogon citratus
GGAGGGTTGCAGTAGGGGCCCTTGAGCCAGCCGTCGGCGATGGAGCGGTAAGCCGCCTCAGTGAGGTGGACGCCGTCCCAGATGACGTAGTTGCCTGGATCGGCGCAGGCGCTGGCCCCGGACTCGCCGCACCGCGCCTTGTTGTTGTAGTTGTACTTGCTCTGCCCCCTAGCGCCGCAGCAGACCTTCAGCCCGTACTTGAGCCCTGCAGCAAGTGTGGATGACACTATTATCTATCATTAGCTAGGTTGATTATTACATTACAGTTACTAAAGAAAACCGCCTCGGAATGTGACGATTTGCCTACCTTCCTGCTCACGACAGGGTTGTCAGCTAGTAGTAAAATGGTTTTCTATCTTTGCTCTGGAAAGGGTTGTCAGCTGGTAGTAAAAGGATTTTCTATCTTTCTTTTATAAAATGGACTGGAATGTTATTCCTACATATATACTCCATCCTGATCTCTAGAAGTGCAATGCATGGATAGACCGAAGTAATTGGAAGATAATTAAGTGGACATTTTAAAACTAAATTAAAGATACTAGTACTAAATTAAAGGTAGTAGTGTTTATGTATAATACTGACCAAACTTGTGAGGGGTCCGGATCATGTCGGTGACCTGTGTATAGAAGTCGGCGTACATGATCCGGGCGTGCGGGTACGTCCTCCGCAGGCTGGAGAGGCTGCGCTTCAGCAGCGTGTTGTGGTAGTTGGAGAGGTCGTTGTGGCCCCTGAGGCAGCCGTCGCGGTCGTAGTCGGCGGCGTTGGAGGTGCCGTAGAGGGTGAGGTAGGTGGGGAAGCAGCCGATGGGCAGCACCCCGGGAACCACCACGTCCACGGCTCCGCTCTTGATGATCGTCTCCACGCCGTGGATGAGCTTGGTGACGACCCGGGGCACGTAGCCTCGCACCTCCGCCATGGACCGCCCGGAGAAGAGTGGCGCATTGTAGTCGTTGCCCCCGAACTCGCCCACCACGAACAGCGACTTGGATAGATAGTTCTTGCATTCTGCTTTGCGCAATTCATAAATCATAAATAAAAATACTAGTCTATTTCAAATTATAGTTCATTTAATTTTTTATCCTAAGTTTGACCACTCTCGTCTTATTTAAAAATTTATTCAAAATATCACTTCTCTTGTTGTGGCTTGCTTTATTAACAATTTTTTTGAAAATGATCTAAATTTGACTATGTTTTCTCAAATGTTTTTAAATAGGATGAGTGGTCAAACTTAAGACCAAAAAAGTCAAATGAACTACAATTTAAAACGGAAGGAGTACGACGTAAGGTGCGAATGGTTTTTTCTGCTTTCACGCGTGATTTATGGTTCACGTACTGTTCCCGCAGATGGAGGGAAGAAGCTGGTGGAACCACTGGATCTGGGTGTCGAGCGGCCCGTTGTTCCAAATCTTGTTTCCGAGGCCGATGGAGTTGAAGAAGTCAGAGTTCATGGTGGTCGCGCCGATGATGGCCATGTTGGCGCCCTTCTTGAAGTCACCACCGGCCTTGGATGCTCGCAACAGTGGCAGACCAAAGTGCTCGGCTGCACATATGTACCATGGTACCAATTAGTCCAAACCTAGAGCCCATAAGGTGTTGGTGGGTGATGCGCATCACAGATAGTTCGTTCCATCCCCACTGGTGAAATGCGGATCATAGATAGTTCATTGGCGAGTGATGCGGTACAACACGCGGTCACGTACCTAGGAAGTCGACGATCACTCGGCCGTCGGAGCAACGTCCGGTTGGGCGGTGAAAGAAGGTATTTCCGTAGGGTGGGTGTCCCATGGTGAGCCAGGATGGGCACCCGCCCACACAAAGGTTCCCGGTGTCGGAGATGGAGTCACCGAAGTTCCAGATGGCGTTGTATCGCTGCGCCGCCCCATGATGGAGCATGCACAACAGCAGCAAAAGCCCCAACATCGGCGTTGCCTTGCCACCAATCGCCATCAGACTAGTGTGGCCTAGATTGGCTAGCAATATACCCCGGCCACTCTGCCACTACTAGGCACACAGATAGGAATTGAATTATGTTATAGTATGGGACCGGACGATGATAGAGAGAGAGTTAAAGCGTCATCCATGAGGAGTTTCTGCTCCTAACGAGGAAGAAAGTAATGATGTAATGAGTGAAGGGAGTTTTACGACCCCTAATGATGAAGAAAGTAATAATGAGGGAAAGAGTTCCGACCTCTAATGAAGAAGAAATGAACGAGGGAAGAGCTGAATTGAGAAGTTTCTGTCCCTAATGGGGAAGAAAGTAATGAGAAACATTATGGGCTTTTTTACCTTAATCAGGGAAGTCAATGAGAGAGCCTCAGGAGTTCTTGCCCCTAATGAGGAAGAAAGTAATGAGGGAAGGAGTTATGCCCCTAATGAGGAAGAAAATAATGATGTAATGAGAGAAGGAGTTCCACTCCTAACAAAGAAGAAATCTTAAATATGAGGAGGAATGTAATAATGAGGTCATGAAGAAGGGAGTTTTTGTCCCTACTGAGGAAGAAAGTAATGAGGAAAGGAGTTTCTGCCATTAATGATATATGGAATATTAACTAAAGTGGCAAAAAAAGGCTGTTGAAGTCATGGTTGATTACACGAATTGAAAAAATAATAATTGAAGTAACAAAAATGCTTTTGTTTGGCATATGATGATATTGTTGGATAGAAACAGAGACATTGAAACATAATATTGTAAACACATACATGTAAAATTAACGTTGGTCATAGTATATACATGAAACACAATGAATTCTCCAATTGGATTTTCCAGTTAGTTCTATTATAACAAGAAATTCGAAAATAATAGGTAAATTTAATATTATACATAAGACAATATATGACAGTGCCGCAATTCTCTGAATGGTAGTGAAATGCATTGAAAATAATGAACTTTAAAAACTTAGCTGAAAATATAATTATTACAGGAAGCACCAACATTTTAGATAGACCTGAAATCATTATAGCAAGCAATTATCATAACTTTATTAGGCAAATAATCAATCATCCATGCCCTATTAAAATATTTAGTCACCCCAATTATACTAAAAAAATATTTAGTCACCTCATTAAAATATTTTGTCACAAACAAGCATTGTAGTGAAAAAAATAAATACTACAATTATACGAATTTAGTCACCCCAATTACAATAATTCATCGCTAAGCCCAATAAACATCATTAGTTATGACTTATATTTAATTGTATTATTAAAACATTAAGCAAAATATAATATAATGAAAATATTTTTTGAGGAAATATAATGAAAATAATAATTTAATAACAACCAATCTAGTATATTAGAAGCCCAAAATAATTACATCTCTACAGCCCAAAATTCCAAATGATATTCTTTGGTGGGCTGAGATAACTTACGGGAAAAGGCTGATTTTGGATTGGTTGCTTTTGCCTGGGCTCCTATTCGAAGGCCCAACTGATATTGCTACCTCCGCCCTCTTCCATTGATTACCGGTGTGTCCAAGATTCATCAAAGCAGGAACAAAACCACAACCGCTGACCTAACCCTCACCTTAGGCCTTGTTTAGTTGCCCAAGTTTGGAGGTCCAAATTTGGCATTTTGTACTGTAGAACACTGTAGCATTTTGTTTGTATTTGGTAAAAATTGTCCAAACATTGACTAATTAGGCTCAAAACGTTCGTCTCGCAAAGTACAACCAAACTGTGCATTTAGTTTTTTTTATTTCATCTATATTTAGTACTCCATGCATGTGTCGGTATTTTGATGTGATAGAGAATCTTCTTTTTTTATAGTAAATTTGGTGCCAAATTTGATGAACTAAAGGCCTTAGCCCATTTCTCGCCCCTTCCTCCGCCTTTCATCCTAGCTCCGCACCTCTTACCTATAAAAAACCTAAAACAATCAGCCTTCAAAAGTGCAAGTTCAACTCCTAAACGTTGCTGCACAGTGGGAACTAAGTTTTACTACAGGTGGACGTCTTAAAATGTTTTGCTTTTGGAAAATGGCTGTTGCCACTTTCAGAATTTTTCTCGATCTTGCGTGTTTTTATATTAAGTAGAAAGAGAGTTTAAAAGGTTGGGGATTTGATCTCTATGATTTTCAGTAAGCACGAACCCCCACACACAACACTGCCTAGCATATACATACTCCCTGCATCAAACAACCTAGAATCTTTGCGGCGGCATTCATCCATTCATTGTTTGTAGTTAATTGCAAACAGTCCATTACACATTTATTCATTGTCCCTAGCACACCGAAACCACCTACCTCCCATGAATAATTGACAACCAAATAACAAACCCATCACTCACTGTGTCTACGACATGAACCTAGATCGATGATGATGCACATGGCAATTAGCCCTAATAAACAAACAACACACGATTAAGTCACGCATGAATGCTGCTAGCTAGCTAGCTCATCAGTGCTGAATGGGAGGGTTGCAGTAGGGGCCCTTGAGCCAGCCGTCGGCGATGGAGCGGTAGGCCGCCTCGGTGAGGTGGATGCCGTCCCAGATGAGGTAGTTGCCCGGGTCGGCACAGGCACTGGCGCCGGACATGCCGCACCGCGCCTTGTTGTTGTAGTTGTACTTGCCCTGCCCGCCGGCGCCGCAGCAGACCTTCAGCCCGTACTTGAGCCCTGCAGCAAGCGTCGAGGACACATTACTACATTAGCTAGGTTGATTACATTACAGTTAGAGTATAAAGAAAACCGCCTCGGAACACGCGCTAGCGTGCTCCCCATCACGTGAACTAAGCATCAGTAATGGGGTTTGACAAACATGTTTAAGATAAAACAGTGCATAGAAAGAGGGGATTGTTAAGTTGCTGTAGGAATTGTTATGTTACATGTGGGAGTATCTTTGCCAATTACACTGCAGGTGGCTTTTGTGACTAGTATGTTACAAAGTGCTTTATAAGATGATATCTATGGCACCACGGTATCGATGACAGGCTTTCACCCTATTATTATACGTACCACATCCATGTTTCGTCACAATAATTGGTTGTATGATGGATAAATAATACGGATGCCAACTGGATCAATTAGGAGGGTATTGATTCCCAAATTGACCGTTTGGACAAAGGTCTTGTATACATGGTCCCCAGTGCATATATTATTGACCATGATGAGTCATTGGTGGGCTAAGAATCCAAAGAAAAATATTTGAACATGCTCACTGGCTATGCATGCACGTCGATAGCTCTCTTTACATCTACATCTGCCAACATCTATCTATATATGCTTTGGATCTATCCCTTTCCATCCTAGATAGTGCTGTCTGTGTAAATGTGTAATACACTACACTACACATTCCGTGACAAGTGAGACTTCAACTCCCGCACGCCAACTGGATTCTAGCGCAAGGACACAAAGCGCGAAAGCTCCGGCGGCCGGTGACCTCAAAAAGGAGGCCGGCTCTAGCTAAAAGAAAACAGCAGAAGAATGGTTTCTGTGATGTTTTGCCAACCTTGCTCTGCTCTAGACAGGGTTGTCAGCTGAAGCGAATTGTTTTTTCTTTCTTTCTTAGTTTGTTTTTGAAAGCAAATGGAAATGGGAATGCTGTTTTTTTTTTAAAAAGAATTGTTTGTCTTTGCGAAATGCATGGATGGACAAAATAAAACTAAAGGTAGTAGTAGTAGTGTACTGACCGAAGTTGTGAGGTGTCCGGATCATGTGGGTGACCTGGGTGTAGAAGTCGGCGTACATGATCCGGGCGTGCGGGTACGTCCTCTGCAGGCTGGCGAGGCTTCGCTTCAGCATCGCGTTGTGGTAGTAGGAAAGGCCGTTGTAGCTCCGGAGGCAGCCGTCGCGGTCGTAGTCGGCGGCGTTGGATGTCCCGTAGAGCGTGAGGTAGATGGGGAAGCAGCCGATGGGGAGCACGCCGGGCACCACCACGTCGACGGCGCCGCTCCTGATCACCGTCTCCAGGCCGCGGATGAGCTTGCTCACCACCCGGGGCACGTAGCCTCGCACCTCCGCCATGGACCGCCCCGAGAAGAGCGCCGCGTTGTAGTCGTTGCCCCCGAACTCGCCCACCACGAACAGCGACTTGGACAGGTAGTTCTTGCAATCTGCATTACATGCATGCAGTCCATGATCATAATTCGTAAACAAAAAGCACGACGACGTAACGGACGAATGCGATGCATTTCTACCGTGTGTGAACTTTAATTTCACGCGCCGGGATCCATCAATCTACGTACCGTTCCCGCAGACGGAGGGGAGGAGCTGCCTGAACCACTGGATTTGGGTGTCGAGCGGCCCGTTGTTCCAGATCTTGTCGCTCAGGCCGATGGAGCTGAAGAAGTCGAAGCTCATGGTGTGGCGCCGATGATGGCCATGTTGGCGCCCTTCTTGAAGTCGCCGGCGGCTTTGGACGCCGGCGGCAGCGGCAGCCCAAAGTGCTCGGCTGTATGGATACCACGGTACCAGTGAGTCCAGTCCGTCCCTGGTATACATATTCAACTAGATGACACGGCCGGACGTACCCAGGAAGTCGATGATGACGCGGCCGTCGGAGCAGCGTCCGGTGGGGCGGCCGAAGAAGGTCTCGCCGTAGGGAGGCTGCCCCGTGGTGAGCCAGGACGGGCACCCGCCCACGCAGAGGTTGCCGGTGTCGGAGATGGAGTCGCCGAAGCTCCAGATGGCGTTGTACCGCTGCGCCGCCGCCCCATGGCCGAGCACGCACAGCAGCAGCAGAAGCCCCAGCATCCGCGCCGCCGCTTTGCTGCCGGTCGCCGCCATTCTCGCGTCAGCCACAATCACACACTACACTGCAGCCAGAGCCAGCGATCGTTATGTGTGCCGCGGGACGACGATGATTTGAGCGAGAGTTAAAGCGCGAGGTCGTGCGTGCTCACTACTAGCTCAGCTCGATCGGTGGGTGGCGGGCGACCCGTGTCTGGACGGTGCGGCCATGTGGACGGCCGCACGGGAGGATTTATAGGCGCCGAAGGGACGGCGGTTCCAGCGTCGTTGTCCTGCTGCTGACACGCTGCAATATATTCCTGTTCCCTTCGCCGAGGCCTGGTGACGGCCTTTGATTTATTGGCGTCATACCGTGAAATCATAAAAAGTTAGCTGGGAGAGCACGGATTGAGAGAGATGCTGCATTGATGGAAAATAAACAAAAATTTGATGTTTTTTATTAATTCTTTTGTTTATAGATTCATACTCCCGCACGGCATTCCAAATTGGAAGACGTTTTGACCTTTTTTAGATAAATAGTTCACTTAGATATAAATAATATAAATAATATCTAGATACACATACAAACCAATATAATTAAAAAAAATCAAAATGTCTTATAATTTGGAACGAAGGAAGTTGGTTCTATAGCCAAAGCTGGCACCGTAGGTGTTGTTCTGTCTGCGCAGGGTTAATTTGAAACATTTTACTCCCAAACTAAAATTACTATGAGAAAAATGGCAATCTATCGAGATCGAGGTTGAATCTTCAACGTTGAGAACTAAAGACTGCAATGGATTGTTTTTTTTTTTTTTGGACTAGTACTAGTAACAATGAAGTAGTAGTAATGATATGTGCACTGATGCACATGCTGAATGAACGCGCTCCATCACATGTCACTCATTATCTATAGGAGGCAGGACTGTGATGGAGAAAGAACAAAAGCTGGCTTGGATTAGGGAAAGAAAGGTACGCAAGTGCCGTCGTCGTCGTGGACTCGTGGCAGATGCACCTCTACACGTCTCTACTTTCTGAGTTTCTGTGCTCTGCTGTGTGCTGGGGCAAAGTCGAGTAGGTACGTAGCTGGAACGGTGACTCGTGATATTACGTGAAAATGCAAATTTTCTATTTTGATCGAAGTTGGCAACAAGCGGTTGATATATAGCTAGCAAGTCCTACATCATCACCTTCCACTTGTTTGGTTTGGGTCATAGCCGTCTATTTTGGTCCGTTAATTATCACTACCAACTTGCTATCCTGTGCTACAGTACTGTTCATGTACGTGAAAAGGATGTGAGATTTTTTTTTCTTTTTTGGGTTCTATACGCCCATATCAATTTTGGATAAGACTGAATTCATTTTTGACGTGAATGTCATGCAGCATGCGTGGTGTCAACGAATTTTCAGCTTGGTGGATGGGAAAAGGCAGCTTCAATGGAACTGTGTGCATGGACGATGCAAAGATAGATGAATTAGTATTGATCCTCCGGCGGGGTTTTTCTTTCTGGATTTGTCTGTGTGACTAAAGTTGTTTGGGGATTACTACCTAACAAATTGATGCAGAGAAGGTACACTCTGTTATACACAATTACTCATGTCGTAAGACTAGCAACCTAGATCTCACGCCCCACCTGAGCTGCAGAGTGGGAAATATAGACTAATGCCAGTAGCTGGCATTATATACCTTATCTTATTTTTGCAGCTATTTTGAAATTCTCCATCAGCTGACAGTTATAAAATGCTGCAAGGCATCTGCAAAAGCTAGCATGGCTCTAAACAAGTCTTCCAATTCTGCAGAAACATTGCGCACAAATCAGTACCACAGAACCTTCCTTGCAATCTCAATCATCCATATATATGTCCCCACAAGCAAAAACGTATGCAGTTTATTTATTTTTGCTGAGAGGAACATGCAAAAGAAAAACTGATAAGAACCCAAAGTTACCTTTCACCTTCACTTCGACAGTGCACACACATGTGCATGCATGCATCCAATTATTTGATCCAAACGGCATATTCTTCATACATATCACACACATGGACTGTCCACGGCCGTTGAGATAAAGAACAAAACTGAGTGATAGCAAGGCCAGGCGACCACAAAATCGTTGCCTCTTCCAGTGAAACGTCAGTTGCGAGCTCACATCATCTTTTACCATCTTTTACCCTAGTGTAAGGCGTAGTGCTGTGGTTCACAGACATTTTAGCTCTTGCATGTTCTTGCATACCTGACCGACGAAAAGTTTCCTAGCCAATATAGAAACTAGCTAGCTTGGCCACTTTGTTCTACCACAAATGCAGAATAATAAGGGAATAAAGGTCAGTGATCATTAGAAACATCTCATATCAAATTGACACATAAGAATCCTCTTTATTTCTTGACACCCCAAAAGAACCACAATGTACAAGAGCGATCGATGTGCATTATATAAAGCTTTCTACTATATATGATGAGTTTTCTATACACAGGAGGGCGAGGGCTAAAATCAAGGTACGGACGAGGCTGCAGATCAAGCGTCGGATTAACAGAGAGAACTAAGGAGTCTATATATCGATCACGCTATTGCCTTTTTTCGGGACTGAAATTCTTAGCATGCTTTTTGACAGAGAGAAAGAGAGGGAAAGCGTTGTATATACCACAAGAAAACTTAGAGGGTAGGCAGTGCGCGTGTACTCCATCATTTTGCAAACCTTTTCACCCAAATCATCAGGACCAAAATCAGTTAGGCAGACCAAAAGATCATCAAAACCAAAACGGTCTATAGTGATAACAACATGGAAACAGCTACTGGTACTTTACCAACTAAGTGGATGGCCAAGGCTTCGTACTGCCAGTTAAGCTTAGACATACCCCATGTCTTGTCTCTCTTTATATCTTTGGTATTTGTCTTGTCTCTCTTTATATCTTTGGTGCTTTGATGTGCAGTTTAGCTTCAGATGTAATCTTACCACTTTTGCAGTCCCAGCTCTTGGAGGCTTGGTGTGCTTGTCGTCTGTAATTTGGTCCCCGCACATTGCTTGCAAGCTGGACTAGAGCATGCATGGGAGAACATGTTCTTTTCTTTGTTCTCTCATGACTTTGTGTCTTTTTCGATGGAGATTCTAATCTTGTGCGTGCATCCCACTGTTCCAGCATAAGCTTTGTTTTGCTACAATGAAGCATTTCTAGCTAGGGTTTAGACATGGTAACTAGGGCTATTATGTAGTGGCTAGGTTTTGTTCCTCGCTATGTAGAGGCAAATGGGTAGAGGCGATACCACCATACTAGAAAGATCATCATTGTTCACTCGCAAAAAAAAAAAAAAAAAGATCATCATTGTTGGACTATCACTATCATAGGTTAACAATGTCCGATAGAGATAAAATCAGCATCAAAGTTGTAGTACTCGATGGGTCTATTTTTTTAAACCTAGCATATGACAATTTTCTGTTCTTTTAATCATTATTTCAACAAGTTTCTAATATGCGTGTCTGTAATTAGCACCCCTCGCTAGAGACACGTTTATTTGTATTTGCAATGAGGCACCATCATAGATGTGTTTTGTATATATGTGTGTGAGATGACATGTCCTTGCTATTGATAGGACTTGTCTATGTGTTTGCGATCATATGAGAGGCAAATTCTGAGTCACGTTTTTGTGGTCAAATTTGAGCCCCATCTAAAGTGAGCTTCTCTGACATAGTGTAGCAAGATATTGTGTTTGTCTTTGGTCATGCTACAGGTCTAGTCACCAATTTCGACAAGAGCTCCATCCACCCCATCCGATGTGAAGGTTTGGACATTCAAAATATTCTTGAACCCTTCCCAGGTGCTTGCAAAGACTTCCCCTGCCGCTACCTTGGCCTACAGCTCCACACATGAGCACTGCAAAAGTTACATATCCAGCCACTCATTGATAAAATTGGGCAACGCCTACCAGGATGGAAAGGGCGACTTCTAAACCGCGCAGGAAGGCTCACCTTAGTCACCTCAGTGTTATCTTCCATCCCGACTTATCATCTGACCATCTTCCCCATTGCAGCCTGGGCAACAAAACAAATAGATAAGATTCGACGATCCTTCCTATGGAAAGGGGATGATAAGGCAAATGGTGGTCACTGCTTAGTCAACTGGCCGACTATGAGTCGGCCCAAAGACCTTGGAGGACTTGGGGTGATTGATCTTGTCAAGTTCAGTAGAGCACTTCGACTGCGGTGGCTTTGGCAGGAGTGGGTGACACCTGATAAACCTTGGATGGGCACAGATGTCCCATGTAATGATATGGACCGCCTACTCTTCAACTCCTCCACTACCATCTCCATCGGCAATGGTAAGAAGACCAAATTTTGGCACCACAGTTGGTTGGATGGTGAGGCACCCAGAAACCTAGCACCCCACCTCTTCGAGTTGATAAGAATGAAAAACAAAACGGTGTATCAAGAACTTAGCGGCAACGCTTGGATACAAACTTTGGGGAGGAAAATCACTACATCATCTCAATTGGAGGAGTTTGTGTCACTCTGGGTACGCATTCAGCATGTACAACTACAGCCAGATTTAGAAGATCAAATTAGATGGAAGTGGACCAACAACGGGCAATATAGCACCAAATCGGCATACCGGGCCCAATTCTACGGCTCCTACAGAACTTATAAGACTGAGATCATATGGCAAGCACAGGCGGAAAACAAGTGCAAACTCTTCGCTTGGATCCTAATCCAAAATAAACTACTAACAGCAGACAATCTTGCCCTTAGGGGATGGCCTCACCAAGATAATTGTATTCTTTGCAATGGCCCGCTCGAGTCAGGAGCCCACCTTTGCCTGATGTGCCCTTTCGCACAGGAGACATGGTCCAGAGTTGCAATTTGGGAGAATTTTAGCAGCCTACAGCCTGCTATACAAACCAGTACGGACACCTTAATTGAGCGGTGGGAAAGGATCTTACCCTTAATCCCAAAAGAAAGGAGGCGTGAATTTAATGGAATGGCAATTCATATCATGTGGAATCTTTGGAAGGAGCGCAATCGTCGAATCTTTGACAACAAATACTCCACAGCACTTCAGGTGGCCTGCCGAGCCAAGGAAGACATAGAACAATATAAAAGGGCTTTCACAACAGATAACCATTAGCCTCTTGTCTCCGTTGGAGGCCTGTTCTGTGCATAGTTTTTCTTTTGGTACTTTCCTAGTGTTGCCGGCTGTGTTAGGCCTCAGTGCCGATCTGTACATAAAACTCCTTTCTCTACTTAATGAATGGCAGTGCTCCTGCCCTTACATTAAAAAAAAAAGTTGATGTACTAGATGGCTAAAACGTTGGCAGAGCGATCCGTGCTCCTTCCTGTTGGCACGCCGCGCTCCGGCGTAACATCGGTGTCGGTGTGTGGACGAGCCAAGGCTACAGCGCCGCACTAGTGGAGATCGTGTACCGCTTGGGTCCGCACGCTTGGGTTTCCAGTGGCCTTGGCCGGGAACTCTGCCCTCCCTCTCAGCTGCGGCCGTGACACGTTCTGATTCAACGCGCCGGCGCGCCGCGCCGCGCCGTTCGCGGCCGGCCTCCCATAGCTCTAGCCGAGATGCGCAGACAATCAATACAAGCGTGCATGTTCAGACTTCAAACTGCCACATTCCGTGACTGTGTTACGGTAACGGTACCAGTAGCTGGCAGAAAACTCCCATGGAGAACACGAGGAGCGGTATTCACATACGTACAGTTTTACCTGTTGCGTTCCGTAGACTGAACAGCTGTACCAGCCTGCGTGCCTCAAAATGTGAACTCTGTAGAAGCTGGCTGAAGGGTCCTGCAGATGCGATTGCCATCATATAAAAACAAACAAATACGAGTTCACAGACGCGTGAAAAGCTTCCGTTTCTTTCCGGGTGCCCAGTACGCAATCCAGTTTCAGGACCAAAAGCCATGCTGCTGTTCTGGACGAGGACTACGCACTCCAAACAGTCTTTACCAATACTCGAGACAGCCAGCCAGCCACCTATAGTATACTACAATGAACGGCTACGGGCTACGGCTAAAATATCTCTCAATGTATCTGCCTATCTATACATAATAATAAGTTTATACATACATTACATATGCCACACTTTCTAACAGCTGGAGGAAATTATGAACAGCCGGCGCATGGCCAGCGTCATTGCTCTTCATGTACGTCTGTCTCGTCGTATATCTCCTCCTGCGTCAACAAAAACGAAAAAGATAAGAATCACTGTACAATAAATGTTGCAAATGGTACCTTGTGGGACTTAAGTGCACAAGATAGGACCTTCTGAGCCTCCATATATTTATATAAGGATTAAGTTACCCGGTTTTGTAGTTTGGTGCCAAATTTAGACAAAGGCAAGAGTTGAGGGGTTAAAAATGGACTTAATCCTACTTATAATGATTTTAAAAAAATCCTATATATAATGAGGAAGTGTATGTAGCTGTTGTTAAGTACTCCCTCAACTTACTTTACTGAATTCTGTTGTTTCCAATGAATAAAATAATCACCATAGTTTCGTAACACAACTACGACAAAAAATTTTATCTGGTTTGAATGTGCTATCAGTAGCCAAGCATTGTATACAACAAAACAGTTTACTCGACAGCCTAAATAAAGCTTACAAATTTGCAGACCACTAACCTGCAGAAGCTCCTCTATGACATCCTCCATGGTTATGATACCAACAGCCTCTTCATCTTCCCTCAGCGTGGGCAAGGGCTCTTTATGGACCTGCAGAACGTCTGCTTGATCTTTGGACCATTTTTTAGGCCTATTTCCTCTATTTGATGTGTTCTGAGTGTTGGGGTAGCTTTTCCATCTTTGCAGTGGTGGTGGAAGGTTTTTCACAACCTTTTCGCTGTTCTTATCATCAATAGCAATGGACACCTCTTTGTTGCACACCCAAAGAAAAGAAAGAAAAGAGAGTAAGATATACTGAGAAGATAATGCATAGCAGACGTGAGTTACTAAAGATGACTAATAAGGTGTATCAACTGCGTAGGAGCTCACCAAAAGTTCCACCATCATTGGCAGCTTGTTCTGCTGGTGGGTAACTTGGATTGTTTTTCCTTATGACTACTGCCATGTGGCTGTGACCTTTCTGAAATTCGTTCAGGATGTCATAGAGGGGCATATCTTCTAGAACACTGAAATCCATCAAGGGGCACATGTGTTAGCTGAATATATTATAGGTCTTTTCTATAGTAATATGTTATATATATGATGATCAAACTAGAAGGCTACAACTTTGGAACTGCTCAAGAAATAAACTTTTCACTTTCCTAACTCTAAATTTGAACTTGATGCGTTTAGTATGTTTGAGAGCCGCGACTTGTATAATAACCGAACTATAAGCCACTTGTATTTTAACCTAATTATGCATGCCATATATATGAATGTTCCTCCAACAATACACCAATAGACTGACAACAAAACAAACTAGCTGAAAGCCTGAAACCACAATACACTAATTATTTAGGACCATCCTATAGTGATGTTCATGATTGGTAGAAACAGGTTCTCTTGTGGAGCATCAAGGATACTGTCATAGGTCATTCTTTGTATTTCCGGTAATTATTGATACATATGGAAACGGAGTTATAGTTCACTACAGAAACTAACTAAAAGCGTCAGATAGAAAGAACTTTAATATATTACCGAGGAATTTTGCGTATAGTTACACTTTTTATAGGAA
>DXKC01003175.1:0-11077 GCA_031170775.1 Cymbopogon citratus
ACAGAAAATTCATTGAAAAAATAAACACAGGAACATGAAATTTCTCTTGTTGATGCTGCTTTGTTTGCAGAATTAGAGAAAATGGGAATTGGTTTAGTGATGAGAGACCAGAACTTAGAAAGACAATTGCTCTCAGACATTCACATTCTGTCCTCAAATATTCCATATGACAATTTGATAATTGCCTCTGATTGTCTCTCTAATCAAATGGAAGAGATCGCTCTCTGGTGGCTTCTATTTTTTTTTTTTTTTGACAACCTCTCTGGTGGCTTCTATTAACCATGACATCAAGCAAGCGACAAGAATACCATCTATCTATGGTTTTTGACTTTTATTCATGCCACTAGATGCCAGCCGCAGCTGCAGGCGCGCTCTCGCGTGTGCCCTGAACCCGCCATGGGATTTCGAAGGTTCGGGGCAACCCAAAACCAAACACAAAGGAACATTCCCCGAGAACCAGAAACGAACCACTCCAGCGCCTCCGACTTTTCCACTTTCCAGAACTACCCTTCCCCATTCCGAGGATTTGAGAGGAGCCACTAGGGGCACTTCCGTCCGTTCACCTGCCCGCCCCGGAATAAACAAATGCAGGAGGAGGAACAGCAGCAGCAGGTTCTTGTCCCTTTCCATCCATCCGTCCCACCACCATCCTCGCATCCCGTCTCCTCTCCCCGGCCAGTCCTCCGCCGCCGCGCCCGCGATCGACATGGTGAACCTGAGGCTGAGGTGGTAAGCATGGCTCATCGCTCTGGGCATCCATTCTTGGTCTACCTGCAGGATTGCTGCTTCGTCATTTCTTTTCTTTTGGAATGGATGGAAGAGTGGTGGTTGGGTTTGGCTTGGTTTGGTGGATTGTTTCGTTTCTTCCTGGAACTTTTTCCTTTCTACTACTGTGGAAAAAGGCGCAGACGTCTTCCTCCTCCTCCCATCCCCATCCGAAAATTCCGTTCTCCTCCAGTTTCTCCCAGTTTCCCCGCGCTTCATCGCCGGCGCCGGCGGCGGGAGAGGTCTCGGTCCCCGCGACGGTCGACGAGGCGCGTAATCATTTTGTTTCCCCCTCCACGCCATCCTCATTTCGTCATGCATGCCGTGGAGTAGGGGATCCAGCGGGATGTGTTTGATTTCTTAAGTTTCTTTATTTTTCGTATATGATAACGCAGCACTACCTTTGCCGGCACGGATTGTTCACCGTCTTGGCTATCTACTCTGCTTGGGACGTTCCGTCCCATTTCTTTGTGTGACTCCATGCATTTAGTGCATGAGATGTTCTTTTTTCCTGCTACCTACTGGGTAGGGTAGACTAATCCGTCCATGGCTCATTTAGATTCTTATTCAGCGCACACGCGGCTGCAGCTCGGTGCATCGCAGTCGTTTTCACCATTTTGATTAATTCTTGGCACCCAATTCAATTAAACCGGCTGTGCATTTATGTTTCTGTTTCATATATATGAAAATTGGGGATTCAACTGACACCCAATGCCCCAGTGAGCTTGGTGCCTGACCGTCTGTATAGCAAATTAGCAATGTTCATGTGCGGTTGTAATGGGCTAGCTTGCAAGTCCCTCATGGGGGTGTGGGTGAGTGGTTGGGTGGGGAGGGGAATGACAGTCACTCTTGCCTCACTTTTCTTTCCCCTCTGAACTTTTGCGTTTTTCCTCAGCAAATTTCTATCACTGCTGGAACTTTACTCACACCTCATCACTTGTCTCTTTTGCAGTGAAAGCAGTTGATGACATATCCGATACAGCTGGCAAGCTTTACTTCCTATAACATCGGTGCTTATCAGGATGAGCGCCAAGGTCATGATAACATACAAGAGGAAGCGTGCTGCCTCACATGCCCATACAGAAGACGACACAGTTCTTGACTCATCTCCTGCTGCCTCCAGCAATGTAGCTGTCAGCAGTTTACAACTTAAGTCTGAGGGCCCTTCTGAGACCGCCGCGCTAAATGAAGATAATCATGTGAGGAATCTTGCCTCTGTTAACCCTGTTGATGTTATTATCTTATGCCATTTCTATCACTTGCTGTTGTGATTGTCCATGTTACTGCTGTATTTTTTAAAAAATTCAGAAGACTACATCTGATTTTCTTGAGCATCAAACCTGTGGTATTGTGTAGATGTTTGTCTAGCTGTCAATAGCTGCATGTTTTCATGAATTACTGTTCTGAAACACATTATTTTCCATGTTTAGTCCTGATCAGTCTTCTCTTTCCTCTTCCATCAGTTTTATTCTCTGATTCATTTCTCATCTGAAAAAATTGGCAGACTACTCCTAAAAGGCAGCAGCATTTCTCCATGTTGCAACAAAACATAAAAGAAGAATGCGAACCAGAGAAAGGACAGGATCAGCTGTATGAATCATTGCCACGGAAAGAACAACCTGAGATTTGTTCTGCCACCATTGCATCAACTACAGAGGCACATAGCAATAAATCGCAATGCATAGATGACACAAATAATCAAAATCATGTTTCAAGTTCTGTGTGTCATCTCATGCTTGCTGACGGGACGATTAATCGGACAAAAGATTCAAATATCTCTGCCCCTGTGGAAATAAATTCTCCTACAGGGACGGAAAATGCTGCCGTCCCTGGCCAATGTAAGAAAAGGTTTAGTCCTCTGCACACCTTTCGCAGGCGAGTTAAGAAGAAAACTAATTTGGATGAACCAGCAGAGGAAATTTGTTCACCGGACAATGACAAACAGTATTCAACACTGACATGCAGTTCACCACAAACATCAGTGAATGCTACACCATTGCTCAAACATACTGCTCCAAGCCCTTTGGATATTGAGGATAAGGCATGTGAATGTTTACCCTCATTTTTCCCTGCACAGATGCATTTAAATGACATAATTCTTTTGAACTTTCCTTGATATCTCTGCTTTTGTTTGGAGGCATTTGATATAGTAATGAGGTGAAGATTGTTTAGAAATTTTTGTTGTCTTTGTTTAAAATAGCAACTTGTTAGGCCTGTCCTTTTTTCTTGCTGGTTTGAGTGGTCTGTTTCTTGGGGCCATTTGATATAGTATTGATATGTACGTATACCGCTGTTCATTGTAAAGTTTTTCTGTAGGAATGGGTGTGTATATAATTTAGTAAACTGGCAAACAATAGAAGGTAGCTAGTGCTCTTTTAGTGCTCACATATTTCATAATGTATGCACACCAGCTTGTCAATTTTCCTGTACCAGGTTTTGAATTTTGTAGCCTAAGATATGATGTTAGCCAGATGAGTGATCTTATACACTTCTCTAAAACAAATATGGAATAAAACTGCCATGGTACTCAGAAACAGCCTTATCGCTATGAATACTTGAAGTGCCAAAAACGTAAAGAAACCCAGAATTGTGATGATTAAAAGGTTTCCAAAATCAACCAGGTAGGATTGTGCCTTTTTAATTTATGTTTATTACCTCTATCTTCTGTGTTTAAAAGTTATAGCTATTTCTAGATCCTATTCAATGTAGGGAATGGGAAAAAGTGATGCTGTTAAAGATTATTGATTTTGTACGAGTGTATTCAAATATCTACAAAATAACACACAGCCTTTTGCTAACATGTTAAATTTTGCTATTCAAGGCAACAATGAGTAATGAATTAGGTGACACCATGTTTGCTTCTATTATTTTTACAACAATCTTGTATTTGTAGAATTATCTTATTTTTTCTGTAGCTTCTGTCTTCCACCATTTTTTTATGCACTATAAGTGCACTCACACTGCTTTTCATGTATTACTTTGGCAATAACCTTTGTTGTAATTGATAACTTCCTTGCCTGGGCATTCAAAATAATCAGAACTCACATTTAGTTCATTTATAGGTAGCTGCATTAAGAAATACTGGACCTTCTACTCAAGCTGAACAGTCACCTGCACAAGAAAGGTATGTTGATTACTTGCATTCGATAGCTCTGTGATTGTGATCTTGAACCAATATTAGTTGATTGATACATATATAAGGAATTGATACAAAGTCCCTTTTGTAGTTCGCACATCGTAAAATCCTCAGTTCAACATGTGGTTCCACAGATTGCTCAAGATGTAAACCAAAACATGATTCTGGAAGATGATGTTACACCAGTGTCAAAGTTCACTGGTGTGCAAGAGATCAGTGGGCAAGATACACGAATGGAGGAGTTGAACAGAGCATCACCAAATACTATGGAAGCTCCAAAAGTTATTGATGCGCAGGGTGGACATTGTACTGGGGAAGGTACTTCCCTGCAGTCTCCAAGACAAAAACTAGATGTCAGTTTGTTGAAACCAACCAATAAATCTGTGGTAGAGGATATTCCAGAATCTCAAGGTTCAACAAAAAATGTTCCAATAATTGTCTTGGATGATGATAATGACGAGAGAGGCAAGGAGCTGGAAAATTCAGAGGCTCTTGATCAAGGGTTCCATAATCAAAATAAAAGAACTTTCGGGAAGATCGACCTGAACTGTACTGAATTAAGACAACAGGAACTTCCCTGTTTGGATGACTCAACAATTCAAAGGCTGCCAGATCAGGTGAGGATAATAGAACTACCCCTTTCATTACTTGTTTACTTGGCACACATGTCCAAATTCTCCATGCGCTAAATGAGGCTGTTTTCTCAGTGCCGTAATTTTTTTAATCTGAATTTGTTTCAATTTTTTTATCTGAATAATATATAGCCATTAGCTTCAATCTAAATTCCTTTCCAGTCAGAGGGATGGTTTGTTTCACATACTTCATTTAATTTTCCCATTACAAGCTTGTTTTTCCATTTCTTTTGTCATACAACATACTAGACTGTAAAAGAAATCTTAACAGTGCATATGTTTGTGCCTCAGATGATCTGAAACATATTCTTTTTTGTTGCAGGATCTAATTGTTAATGCTCGAAAGCAAATGTCTCAACCAATTGAAAGGTTGTTTTTCACAAAGGAGAAAGATACTATCCGTGGCAAACAGCCGCAGCATGAAGAAAGCTCAACCATGCATACCTCATACTCAAATTTCTTTGATCTGGGTCCACCATGGAACACTGGGAGTTTGAAGGGACCAAAAAGCTTGCCTTCAGAACTCAAGTTCGGAATAATGGACAGGGCTCCTGAATTCAGTCTAGACCTTAGCCTGGACAGTTTCGCAGACAATAGTGTGGCTGCCCTGAGGAGCAATAAGTTTTTTCTTGGAGGCACTTCCAGCACATCTCATAAGTTAACAGAAAAGCTTGGCACATACACCTACAAGAGGCAGTCGGCTCCATGGTCAGAAGAAGAGTTGGATTTTCTTTGGATTGGAGTTAGGAGGTATGGTGTTAATAATTGGAATGCAATGTTGAGGGATACTCGACTACGGTTTTCAAACTCAAGAATGCCCGAGGATCTTGCTAAGCAATGGGTCAAGGAGCAGAAGAAGCTTGTGGCATCTGCTCTAGGTCCTGCGCCACCTCTTCATATGAGCGAAGATTATCTTGGTAGAGCTTCATGCTCTGGATGCTCAAAGCCTGCATTTCTTGGGGCCCAAACGGACCTTTCATTGGGTGACGTCTACTTTCGCAATGCCCGTGCTTCAGAGAGAGGTCAGCATCATTTATCAAGCCTGGGTGGGCTTAATTTTCATGGAATTGATGGTGGGCCTAGAAATATGTCCTTGGGTGGCTTCCCTGGGGCTTCTTCCTCATATGGAAGAAGTGGCAGCAGGCGCAGAAGGGCATCCAAGCTCCACAAGTCATACTACGAGAACAAGTCACCTTGGTTCCAAGAACCATCAGACAGGGTGACTCAGCTCTTTGTCACCAACCAGCAACCCATCAACAGCCTTCCCCAGTGGCTTACAAAGGATGCCAAAACTGGCACCAGTCGACTCAACCCTGAGATGTGGCCGAGCATGGTGCCAGCACCAGGGTGTTCAGCCGCAGATCCACCGAGGGGAGGCACCTCTCTCTTTTGTGATGATGTGAAGCCCAATGTCCTCCCTGGAGCTTCCCTGAAGCGTGCGATGAGGAGGAATGCTGATTGGCGGTCGTTCAGCAAGAGACTGTTCCTGTCCAGTGACGCATTGGATCTGAACCATGGGGCTAAAGGCACCACAGCACCCAACGGTGCCATCCCGAGCGACACTTGTGCGTCATCTGAAGAGACGGTGTCTGACAGCTGAGCCCATGCTTAACATGGGCTTTTGTTATTCCTGTGTGCCGGGCTGCAATTTACATGTAGCATCCGGATTCCTATTTGATGTTGGAGCTGGTTGACAGTAAGCGATGAAAGGTGTGGTATATCTGACCAAGCTGGCATGCTCTTTGTAACATCATACTAGTGAATAATCGGATTGCATCTTGTATAAAGTAGTAGCAGCAGAGTATATTTTATCATCAGCTCTTTCTAGGAGAGGTTCTAACGACAGGAGTCCACTCACGCATCCACATGACCAAACACATTATCATCGTGATTGGGATGATGTGTATGTAGTGAATGGATTGCCTAGTTGCTTGTAACTGTGCTGGGGATGGCCTAATATGCATATTGTGCTCATGCTTATTCAAATCCTGTTGGGTAATGTTATTTCCATGCTTAAGCCCGGGCAGTTTTCATTAGTGTGTGTATATACATATATATGGTAGACTGGCGAAAGGACGTTTTCGCTTTTAAAACTTTTTGCTCCAACCCCAAAAGGATCCTTTGTTACTCCTCCCAACCCCTCACCTTGTGCAACCACACGAAAAAGTATAAAAAGGTTCACGTGACATTGTTTTCCCTACGATTGTGAGTGATTTTCCAAAAAAAAAAAATCAAAAGCAAGTAGAAATTGTCTCTTAAGAAAACCAAGTGATTCATAGCCAAAGCCACAAGGGCCACAACACCACAAACATCTCGGATTCTCCATTTCTCCTAAAGAGAAGAGGGGGAAAAGCTTGTTTCACTTCACACGGGAAAATTAGAACCAGCAATTAAGACGACGAACTCAGAAATGGGCTAGACGAAATGGATCAGGGATAACTTCATCCAAACTACTGTTAAAATTATGCATAACGACAAGTCATTGGTTGCTTAATGCGTGCATAGATTACTACAGTAGTAAACTTTTGTGCGCCATGCGCGCGTGTCCAACGAAAATTGAAGGATACGAAAGGCCGGAGAACGAGAAGTGATCGATATTCTGCATGGATTATACATTTTTTTTTTTTGCGAACAAGGATTACAGTATTTGTTAAAGCTTAAAACTAGGGATAGGCATGTACTTCCTCCATATCAGATTTAGAAGTCGTTTTAGAAAAGGTTTGGTTCAAACATTGGGAATATAAATCATCAATAACTTTTAAGTTACCGAGTTTGCAAATGTGAAAATTATATGAGTAGATTTGTCTTGAAAAATACTTTCATAAAAGTATACAAATATCATTTTTTCAATTAAATTTTTATAAAAAATAAGAGGTCAAAGTTGTGTTTTGGAGACCGTATCGCTGTCATAAACGACTTCTAAATCCGATACGGAGGGAGTACCATATATGAGGGCACAAGCTTCATGTGGGAGAGATTTGATTGGGCGATGTCGATCACGGCCGGCCGGGCCCGGGGATGATACCACGTCTTGAGTTTCCGGATATAGAAAGGCAGGCAGGAGCACGAATATATGAGGTACAGAAATTTATATTCCGCAGACTCTATTCGAACATCCCATCTGCGGAATTTAAAAGCATATATGAGGTACATAAAGCTTCATATGCAATTTTCTTTTATTTCTTTTATATTCTACAGATGGGTACAGGAAGTTCGAATAAATACTATGAGTTTTTCTTAAAGGTATGAGCAGGACATCTTGCCACTCAAGGGTACAAACTAAACTCATCTCTAGTACTATCTGAGATGTGTATGGAAGGTTCTCGATCACTATAATTAGAGAAGATCAAATTGTAAAGTTCGATTATCTATATTAGTTAATCTTTGTTTATATTTATTACAAAGAAAATTAATAAATTTCCGCACCACAAATAATCAGTTTAGCGCTTGCCGCATTAGAAAATTAATATATTTTTGTATGAAGTCAAATGAAGATATTTTTTATACCAAGTTTTGAGTTTTTGTCTGTGAATGTTAATATGCTTAAAACAATAATATAAAATTTTAGTGATTCTAAAATAGAAAACAACTTTTGAAACCAGCAGAGAATTAGATTTGTCCAGTTTTGACAGTTAGAGGGTGTATGTTACCCAATTTCATAGTTGAAGGTTGAAAATCGAATTTTAGTGTGAGTTGAAGGTTGAAAAATGCACTTTACCATAATTAATTACTCCCTCCGTCCTAATGAATATACAATTCTCGTTTCGTGAGAAGTCAACCGGATTCAACTTTGACCAACTTTCTACAAAATAGTACTAACATTCACAATACAAAATAAGTATCATTAGATTAAGGACGGAATATATTTTATAACAAATCTTAGTTGAGTCATAAATATTAATACTAATCACTATAAATTTGGTCAAACTTTAATAAACTTGACCGGCACGATTCCCATGATTGTATGATCTATGGGACGGAGGGAGTATATATACATACAGGAGCAGTTTTCATAAGAGCACATGTAGTTTTAATTTTACTTGTTGCTATAATTCCTTTGTACACTCACACCAAGTCAAAACCTTGGTAGGAGTGTATATCCACCTAGCTTGTATCAATATCGCACCCTCACCTCAAGATAGGTGTTGTACAGTACATATGCAATAGTGGATATATCTAATCATCTTGTAATATATATAATCCTCCCTAGAACTGGACCCCCTATATCAACCCACTTGAAAACATCACATCAGAGGAGGGAACGAGAGCAGCAAGCAGGTACATGAGAAGAGGAAAGAATTGGCTAAGTCCAAGGATAGTTGCATGGTCCTTCAAGCTAGGGGCTGCACGCAGCTATGCTTGGAGGTGGCAAGTCTTGTACTTGCTGGTCCCTGGCAGCAAAAAGAAATGTGCCTTTGTCATTGGCCATTGTGACAGTTGTCAATTGTCATGTAAGTTGCTTCTTAAACTAATTGTCAGATAATTACTCACCATCACCAATGGGTTAGGACCACACTACATACAGATTTTTTAGGATTAACTGTGCATAATTCTTGTGCTAATCACCCTCACTTTCTGCATGGCACATGCACTTTGTTCCCTCCAGATAGTGTGGTTAAGATCTCACAGTCCAAAACTAGTTGGCCTCTGCTTCTGTTATGATGATGATCTGCATCTTCATCTGCTTTTATTTTCAAAATTAATTATATACATCTACACTGCAAAATGGCAGCAGTACATGGTTTAGAAAAAACAACCTTTTAACTTGAGCAATCTAATGTACAATTGATATCCACAGTTACATTTTCATGTTTCCACTTTCCATTACAGAACCTATCAATAATGCATGTGATGAGTCAGGGTGGATAGGCGGACCCAGCTTGGGCAGCTCGTGCTAAAGCAAAATGCATCGATAGTGTCTCTGTATGTCATTTCTTGCTTAGTACTGTAAATGATAAGCTTATTATAAGTTAGTTGTACTAACCTATCAATCCAAGAGCCCGGCCACTTGTAGGTCTCTACAAGGCTCTCTAGCTTTTTCCTCTAACTGCAAGTTACTCTAACATGCTGCCTTCATTCTGAAGCTTGAGAGCTAATCTTGATCAGTACACCCCTCTCTTGTTATAGTAAAACATAAAGCTCCAAGGGAATGTTGCAAAACCCTAGCCCAAAGGGTCCCCCCTTTCCACATTAGGGCAGCCCTCCCTATCCTGCTTCCACACCACCCATCAGCCACATGGTGAGAAGTGAGACATGCCATGCCACCCAAATCATCACACCTTGTTGTACCTTCATGTACGTGTGTATATACATAATCACATTCCTCTCCTCTAGCTTTACACCTCACTCCACACTAGCTACCTAGGCTAGCTCATCTGCTATAGCTTGCACCTAGTTACTAGCTAGCTCATCTTCTCCAACACAAGAGTGATCTACTTATAGCTAGTACGTACGTAAGAGAATAATTAAGCATTGCCAGGATATGGTAGGCAGGCCGCCACAACACCGCCATCACCATGGCTCCTCCTCACTTGGGGCAGAGGAGCTCAACCTCTTGCACATGGCCAGGGGCTCCCCGCCGGACGGTGGCGGTGGCGGTGGCGGCGGCCGCGGCGAGAGCCGGGGCGCGCTCGGCCAGTGGAAGTGCAGGCTGCTGGGCTCCCTCCTCCGCCCGCGGCGCGCGCGCTGCGTGGTGTGCCTGCAGGTGCAGCACGTCACCGGCCTGCCCCCGGCCGCGGAGGGCCGCGGGGTGGTGGTGGGGTGGCGGAGCAGGGGCGGCGAGGGGGAGCACACGGCGCCGGCCCGGGTGGCGCGGGGCGCCGCCGCGTTCGACGAGGTGTTCCTGCAGCACTTCACCGTCGGCGGCGCCACGCTGCGGGGATTCACCGTGTGGGCCGCGCTCCTGGACGCACCCGCCGATAACGGGGATCTTGGCGCGTTCCCCGTCGACCTCGCCGAGGTCGCCGCCGCCGCGGCGGAGACCTCCAACCCCAGCAAGTTTGGAGGCAAGGCGCTCAGCTTCCCGCTGGGCGGGGCGGCGGCCGGTGCGGTGCTCACCGTCAGCATCTACTGCAGAGTGATGGATCAGCACGAGGAAAACCATGGGGCTGCTAACAACGGTATGTGATTGTGTTGAACTAGACACTGCGATGATGCGCTCTAATTAAGCTTTTTATTTACGTAGGCCTAGTATTATGAATACATGCAATATCGGTAGGCAAACAAATTATTTCATCAAAATGAATGAACTTTAATTTCCTGATGCGAAGCTAGTTTGTTAGCTCTCTTCATCAAGTATGACCTTGTGTTCATTCATTATATAGAGCATATATTATATACCATGCTCATGCATGGTAGGAAGGACTCTTCATTCTAGATGCTATTGCTTTTGACCGTGCTCAGTTTTAACCAAGTTCATGTAGAGCAGTAACAAATTCCCACATTAAAGATGCAAATTATGATAATACATTTCATAATGTGTCTAATCAAGCTTATTCGATATCATAAATAGTATGATCTCAATTGCTTGATGCACTTCATTAGA